>JABCMJ010056696.1:0-32914 GCA_014822125.1 Arbutus unedo
TTTTGGAAAATATGTAATTTAATCCCATCCCATCCTTTTGCAAACAAACACCAACCAAACATTATTAATCCTATCCCGAGTATAAACAAACATACAACACAGTTTTTAATAATCCCTTGGTATTACGAATCCCATCCTAATCCCACCACCTTACGAATCCCAACTTACGAAGAAGTTTATCAAACGAGGCCTTAGGACACTAGTTCGAGTGGAGTGTTTTCTGATTGACCACTAATGAGATAACTTCTAATTCAATCTTTATCAAGCAATTACCTTCTTGCATTAGAGTTTCATTCCATTGATACTTCTCGTACTAATTGAATTGGCTGTGGACTTCTCATTCATATCTGTTTAATATAACATCATATCCCGACTTACTCGAAATTATGTCTTATCACGGATTGAAATTAAATTGCCCACTGCCTTTCTTAGGTCGGCAACTTACCAAGCCATCTTTCTCAGATCGGCTGGTCGTAGATCCGGCTTTTTCCGCTAGAATGTAGTAAGAACAACCCTTTTTAGGTCGGCTATACCCTCGCGTGATCGACACGTGTGTCCTGATATCATCTTAGTTCCTTGCCGAACTTAATTATTTATCTAAGAAAAAACTTATTTATTTCTCATTTAAATTTTACCCCATCAATACCTTTTTAGGGATAATTGGTAATTTTGTAGTTTAACAAAAATGTTGTAAAGAAAAAAGTGTATTTTTACAAAAATAGTGTCAAAATGATTTCCAAATTAATATTTTATTACGTTTAATGTTAATAGTAAAAATAAATAAAATTTGTAAGGCATTCCTTTTGTGACATACCATATCAATTCTATTTCTCTTTAATTCTTTTTTATCCCAATTATAACATTATCATGCATGCTAGTGGATTAAATTATAAGAAGCCGATATTGCTCCAGGATCACTTGCTCGAGTGGAGGGTGTATTTGTCCAAAAGATATGCATATTTTAAAGTTTTGCAGATCCTGAATTCAAGCCTTGCCATATATTTACATAAAAAAATTGATATGAAACTATTAGATCCATTCCCTAACGACTTGAACTTTAAAACACAAGTAATGTAACAGCTGCATGGCAATAGATTTTTACTTTTTAACACTTTTTTTGTGTGGGATGTAGGAATTTACATACTATGAGAACAACGACTCAAAAAAAAAAAACCAAAGAAATCTAAGAGGAAATTCTTTTTGAAAAAATATTAATTACAACGGGTGGAAAATAAAGAACAAGTAAAAGTACGAGATAAATAAAAATAATTGAAATTATTTATTCGGTTTTGGGACCCTTCATCTAAAGCCTTTAACGGATATCAATACTTGTTCACGAAGTAACCACTTTTGAATAGTTCGTGCATGGGTTCACACAGACACGCTATGTATCCTTTCTTTCAAGGAGTTGGCCTCAAACAATTAATGTTCACTCTCTCATGCACGTTCTCACCTCTAAACGAACCCATTAAATTCTTCTAGAAACACAAATACCACGTGTCTTTTAAGGTGAATGATGATAGTAAGAATCCCAAGATCTAAGCTCCGATAATCATCATTCCCATATACAAAGGGGACTTGCACACTTATCAACTGTACCTTAACCGCTTGCATCCTTCGTGCTCTTCCTTTGTGCCACAATTTCTTCTTCTCACCCTACCCCCGACTGGAACGACTGGAATTTCTCCATGCCTTCACCTTCGAACAATAGAATTCCTCTCTCAGCCAATATCAAGGTCGTACTCCTTGGTCCTTCTCCAAATTTCTTACTATTTCTCCATCAAGCATCATGAGGGGCAATCTGATACAGGAGTATACCCCTTTCAAAGGTCTATCGACTAGTGACCATAAGTGTCTTAGGCCATAGTCCCTTATAGCTATTATATCCAAATCTTGATACATCCTTTTGGGTTATGGAGAGAATGCTCGCACCATTCTTCATATCTACGATTTTCTGAAGCATGGCAAGCTCCATGCTAACACGTAGCTGCCTCAAGTGCATGAGCTGCTTGACAAGACCAATACACCACACTTATAGAGATGCAAGACCTGCATGGGAAACTGAGTGTGTTGAAGACATAGACAAAATTTATCGAAACTTAGTAATCTCTTTGGGAGAGAGAGTACTAGAAACAAATGAATCCGGCGCACCAGACTCCACAGATAGGCGTGCAGAGGACGGAGATGGGCGTGGGTGATAGCTTCGTAGACAGCCATGCAAAGCACGACATGTCGCCTTCAAATGCCCCCACTTGTGACAATGATCACACTTCTTCCTTGATCAAGAGTTAGCAGAACTAACCAGTGATGGGGAATGACTAAGTGATGGCCCAAGTTAGGACTAAGGAGGCGGAGAAGCATAATAAACTACCATAGTAGAAGACTACAGAAAGCCTGGTGTAGGAGGCATAGAGGTCCGGTGACTCTGATTGGAGAGACAATACGAGTGTGCTTCCTCTAGAGTTGGAAACATAGATCGATCGAGTAGGTGAACTCGTGCATACTTGAACTCAGGATTGAGTTCGATAAGAAACTGAAAAAACTCTATTCTGCTCCACAATCTGGGCATAAATCTATGCTGCAAGAAGAGTGGTGAAGCTCATTGCGCTGGCAGGCCAGTCGATAAAGCTATAACAATGAGATAGCTCTTCCCAAGCGGATTGCAACTGCGCCTAATACGTACCCAGAATAGACTTTTCGAAGAGATTCCCAAATAAGATTTGCATTATTGGTGAACAAATAACCTGCAAAAATAGTTGGTTGCATAGAGTTAATCAACCAAGTTCTTACCATTGAATCGTTCTAGAACCACTTCGCATAAGCCGAGTTGGAAGTGTTAGGCTCCATCTCTTGTTCCGAGAAGAAATCCTATCTTTACACAACTACCAACAAATAGTTTTATAGATTGAGCCCATCAAACGTAGTTCAAGCCATCTAACAATTGTGAGGTAATTTTTGGATTCGGATTATCATGGCTAGGATTGAAGGACTAGACATCTCCACCCATTCCAACCAGAGAAGTAATCGAAATACGAGACCCGCTGTCTTGGACAGCCATATTGAAATTACCTCAACAATAATAAATAGATCTGATAACAAGATCTACATCTATCGCATCTTGCAATCGGATCCAAAAGAGAAAACAGAAAATAAAGCAGAAAGTTAGCTCACGATCAAAATGACGTTACCAAAAAGACCAAGTGCGGCATCGTTCGTAAAAAAAAAAAAAAAAACCCGAAAAGAGAGAGAGCAGTTGTGAATCAGATACCATGTTGAACTCATCGAACTCACCGTCGAGTTTGATCAGCAGAGTTGTTGCTTTGATACCATGTTGTTGGTTATGCCTGGCACATGTCAAATAAGACAAAATGCAATTAAGCATCTTAAAAAAAAATATACATGCGAGCAAGGTGGGATTGACATAGAGCTTAGTAAATTCATTTACAATTGTGAGGAGGAAAGTCTTGACATTGATTGGAAAAGCATGCTTGAGAAAATTTCAATGCTAAGAGTTAATCACATTGTGCTACATTGAGAGTATGCTATTCGTCAAAAGTTGCCCAGAGTTGGTTTCCCTGTTCCCGTATTATTACTACAAGAGAGTTTTAAGAAACACAATTTTTGAGCCACTTAAGGTATAATATTCGAATGGCTTAGATGCATGTTCATAGAAAAAAGATGAAAGCAATCCCTCACATGACTATTTGGTCAAAGTGCCTAATAAGCTTAAAGTTCATTAAGTTAAAGGCAATACAAAAGGCCCATCCGTATTATGTACTTGTAAACAGGTTGAATGTTGTTAAATTTTGTGTACCCATACCTTGAAAGGCCTTGACAGGGTAAACATTAAGGAGATACCGCCACACCACTTGTTGAAGAGGTGGGCTAATTAAAAATGCCAAATGATGGAATGGTATAATACATTCCTAGGTTCGTGGAAACTAATTCAATGGCCGATTTAGATGTGATCAAGGGCGAAATCAGAAATTTAATTTAGCAACCACCAACATACTTGCACAATTTTACTGCTGAGATGTCCAAAAAGGTTGATATTGTCTTAAGTCAACCCCAAAAAAAGGAGCTCATGCTTCTGCTTCACCAAACTGAGGTGAAAAAGTTATAGAAGAAAACCAACTTCTCTATTGTAATGTCTTTGAAGTAAAATGGTTGAAGAAAAAAATTTGTTGGGGAATGTTAGGCCAAGAAAAAGGCCTAGAAGATGGGTTGAAAGGAGAATGACATGAATCTAAGTTAATGTTTCACTCAACTACCATTGCTTTGGGTAACTCTCCAATTCTGAACTAAAATCTCTTCTTCTTCTTCTGTTGTAAAAAACTTATAAATTCATTGTTTGTGTTCAACTGTTGAGATAATATAAGCTATAATTTCCTTTTGTACGATAATGAAATACTCAATTCTATGGCCTGATGAATTCCTAATATACCTCGAGCCGAAATAATGTATCATACACACGCAGATGTTAATATTAAATATTGATTATTCAAGTTTAGATGTGCCATTCCAAGATAGTGATCAACTCTACAAGGAAGCAAATGGGGAACAATGTCATTTTGCACATTTGGATTTTTGATTGGGTATTATGTTATTCAATTATACTATTTTTTTTATATGAGCAAAAATTGAGAAATAATGCAATCTTGTCTAATTTAGGCCCAATTTGTCTTTATTTAAAAAAAATTCGTATTTGTTGTTTTCGCTTCAATTTCTTATGGATTATTAGTTCGTCTCGATGAGACGAATCTAAAAAGTATAAAATTACATTCAAAAGCTAAAAAAAAATCACTAAAGACGACGAATAAGTAAAAAAAATTTTGTTTTTAAATTATTTTTATTTTTTCTGAATTTTTTAAAAATTTGGTCTATTATTCTAATAATCTAAAAAAAGTTATAAAAAAATAAAAAATTATAAAAAAATTTCAAATAAAAATAAAACAATAATCAATTCATAACAAATTTAACTTTATACTACTTAATTTGTACATATAATTAGTAATCGTCACGTGCATGTCGGTCCAAAAACAGAACTGGGAAGGATCCCAACCCTTTAAAATTTTACCTCCCAAAGGAACACGCGCGCATATACCTTCGCACAATAGTTATATATTCATATAAAATCAATGAACCCTATCGGGCGATTCAAAGACTCGAGTTAGCTTCGTGGGTATCTCACGTTCCTTCGATTCTCTGCAATCTCTCTTGTATCTTCGTTCCTCTTTGAATCCCAAAAGTTTTAGTTTAATTTGTCTTTTGCGAAAAGTTGTAATCAAATACTTTGTAACATCTTACTTGTTTCCGATTCTGTTTGTATATTGGGGTTAGGGTTTCTAATTTGTACGACTTGCTCAAATTAAGTCGACCGAAGATGTCGAGATTATGTTTTCTTATTTTGATGAGAATTATGTACATTGAATAATCAGGGTTAGTGTTAGGCTTTGGATTTGTTCAACTTTTGTCAATTTTGTGTTGTTGCGGTGATGGAGACTTCTCGTAGACCAGTGGACAGATCAAGAGAACCAGGTCTGAAGAAACCCAGATTAGCTGAAGATTCCCTGCCCTCCAGATATAGAGAACGAGATAGAGATTCAGAGAGTAATGATTCGGTGCGAGGGCCTTACCAGCAGCAACAGGAGCTTGTGAATCAGTACAAGGCTGCTCTTTCGGAGCTGACATTCAATTCGAAACCCATCATCACCAACTTAACTATCATCGCTGGAGAAAGCTTGCACGCCGCCAAGGCAATTGCAGCTACGGTCTGCTCTAATATCATTGAGGTGAATCCGGCTTTTACCCTGTGTAGGTGTATTAGTCTGTTCAATTCAGTGGTGTGGTGGTTGAATTGTATCTGTTTACCTCTTTCTCTTCCTCTTCTTTTATTCCCCCTTTTCCGTTTTGGTATTGTGTTAGATATAGATAAATTAGAGTCATTGGTGGGGAAAATGCAGGAGTTTAGATGTACACAGCAGAGGTGCTAATGAATTATTTACGTTTTCTTCTGCTGTCTGTGATTTTGTGCCTCTTGTGAACATGGGTGTCTATCAATCCAGAAAGTGGTGGTTTTGCACTAACTCATAGCAAGTAAATGGAATTTTAGGGATGCTGAACATCAGCGGTGCAGAATTGAACCATTTCCAAGTTATTTGTTTCCTTGTTCTGATAGGCTTAGAACCTCTAAACAAATTATTATCTAACCTGTTGGCTAACAAATGAACTATGTCCCGTTTAAATTTTTGTGCATAGCACTTCATCTTTATTCTATTGGCTAAAGCTGTGTAGATATTAGTCTGTTCAATACGGTGATAATGTTGGTTGAATTCCATGGCGAATCAACATCAGATGCAATTTGTTTGTTTTTACATTTATTTGATATGGTGTTAAATAGACGAATAAGGGTGTTGATCAGTGCCTTATGCATAGAGGGAAATGCAGAAATCTAATTTTGTGAAGAAAAAGATGTTAATGGATTGTTTATTTTTTCCCAATACTGTGTTCGATTCAGGCATATGTTGGTCGAAAATTGGAAAGAAATTCAGCATCGGAGTGTAAAAAAATCTCCTTTTCTTTGCTTTTTTCATTTTTAGGGTTCTTGTTATGGTGTTAGACAGATGCTTACAGGTTATGGTCAGTGCCTTGTACACTTTACTGAATCACAGAAGTTAATTGTAAAAAGATGTTAATGGATTCTTTACAGTTTCTTAGTCTGTTGATTGGGTGGTTCTTGAGAACTTGTATGCCGCGGAGCCCATTGCAGCCACGATTTGCACCATTTCTATTACACGGTTTAATTTAGTGATATGTTGGTTGAATTGTGAGGGAAATCGACGTCCAATAAAGATATACACCTCTTCTTCTCTTTCTCTTCTCTGTTTTGGGGGTTCGCTTATTGCTGGAGAGAGATGAACTAGTGTTATGATCAGTGCTTTACGCATTTAGTGAAATGCTGGAGTTTAATTGCAAATAAAAGTGGTGCTAATGTATTCTGTACGGTTTCTCGTACTGTGTTGGTTGATTTTTTTTGTGAACGTCTATCAAACTAGCAATTTATGGTTTTGAACTAACGCAGACCAAGTATATTCATTCATCTTTTTTCACTTCCTGAGGTGCTGAACATCAACTATTTGCTACCCCATCCATGGCAGAGCTTATCTTCATTTCCGTATTATTTTTTCCCCTTGTTCTGGGTGGCTTTGAAATACACAAAATCTGTGCTAATTGAAATGGCTAAGCTGGGGTAAGATGGGTACGGGTTGCTTTCGTACATGCAATCTGTTGGTTGACATAAACACTACTTCCTAGTTTAATTATAGGGAATTAGCTCGATATCACATTATTCTCTATTTGGTCTAGCAACTAAAGGCAACAATTCATACCTGATATGGAGTTGTGCACCATGCATCTTTGGAAGCATTTTCCGAGTATGCTTTCTGAGAGATCTACCTTCCCGTGAGGATAGGAATTTTGTACGATGTGATGTATTGCAGGGCAGGAGCCATGAGTCAAACAGATGGATCCATTACATCCTTGTGGGTTTCTGTTTGCAGGAAAGCAGCATCCAATATTTTATGATTGTACTTAATTGTCATCATAATGAGAATAATGCAATTATTTTCCAACAAAGAAAGTGCATTCCCTTCTTTTTGAGGTGGTGTCCTTGCTTATGATGTTTGAAAACTTATTAAATTTCTACTTTACTTCAGTTTATGATGCTATCTAATTGGAGGAAGTTAATTTCCCATTGATATCTTGGGCGAGTGCATGATTTCGTCTTTTCATTGGTGCTTGTGCTCCGTGACTCGTTCATAAGGATTTGAAGACCTGATCTTACCCTGCGGATAAATTCGAACATTTTCACCAGTGGTTGGTGTTGAACTCCATTGGACAGTTTCACTTGCAGCTGCTATGATTTGCTCATGTAAAGAGGATTCGAGAAGGACTGCAATGTGTAGCCTCATTTTATTGTGGATAAAGCCTTAGTTGCATTTTATTCTTTCATGCTTTTGTGTGTTTCTGCATTTACATTATCATCATAACACTCGAAGGAGTATTGTGATGTGGTATCAGCAATTATACTTGTAACCTTGTATCCAGAGTTAAGTTTTGGCTTGCTGTATCTGATTATTCTGATCCTAGAAATAATCTACAGGTTCCAAGTGAGCAGAAGCTTCCTTCACTTTATCTCTTAGACAGTATTGTGAAGAATATTGGGCGGGATTACATAAAATACTTTGCTGCCAGATTACCTGAGGTAGAGATACTTCACTTAGTTTCCCTTTATCCTTTTGTCATGCAGTTGGAATATAATAGCGTCATTCCGTTGTTTTGATAAAGAATTGCTAGTAAACATCACAAAACACATTCCTCCTTTGCTTTTATATGTCAATTGACTATTTAATTACTTCCTATGGACGTAACATCGTCTGTCACTACTTTTCTGTGGTATCTGCTTCTATGAGCTTGATGTTCCACTTGTTGCATCAGTTGATACTTGATAGTTGCCTTGTTTTGGTGCATAATTTAGGTATTCTGCAAGGCATACAGACAGGTTGATTCTTCTATACATTCTGGAATGCGGCATCTTTTTGGAACGTGGAAAGGAGTCTTCCCTCTTCAGTCACTTCAGCTGATTGAAAAAGAGCTAGGTTTCCCCCCCGCTGCCAATGGTTTATCTTCAGGATCTATATCATCCAGGCCAGATTCTCAGTCCCAACGCCCACCACACAGCATTCATGTGAATCCCAAGTATTTAGAGGCTAGACAACAACGTCTTCAACAGTCCACCAAGGTATGTAGCCCATGCGCCATCCTTCCGCATTTCTATTCTTAATTATGTTGTGGAATGCCATGGTTATTCATCAATTTTTATACTCTTTTTCGATCGGGGAAAGAGAAAAAAACAAGAAACAGTGTTTATTGCATCTTTTCAATCCTATCTGCTTCTGTGTAGTTCCATCTCTATGTTCTGATTATATAGATGCGCCTAGCCTACCCCTCAATTTATTTTTTACTGGAAGTATCTTCTATAGTTACTGTGATAATTGTAGAATTCATGTGGTGCTGAAAATCATTATGTGAGAATTTATCTTCTTGGGTCATGGTAATTCTTAGCTAGTACAGTAAACAAATTGGTGAGGCACAATGATTTTTCTTGAATTCAATAATTTTTTTGTATTTGATGATCATTTGCCTAATTTGAAAGTCGCTAGGTTCAGTGCTGTTTCAAAATGATAGATAACTTTGAACATTTTTATGTGATCAATAAATATTGCTGTCCGTTCATTGTTTTGGAGTAGGGAAACTCAAAGCTTCCTGTAAGATGGCCATACTTCAGGTATAGGGCAAAATGGAGTAATGTTTTGATAAGGATAGTTTCATTTTTTACGAACCTGTATTCCTCTATTCAATTGATTCATATTACGTTCCAAAGTGTATTATTTTGGGATTGGGATTTGGTTGGGGCAGCATAGGGTATCCAAACTCCTAATGTGCTCAAGGTGAAACTTGATTGAAATGTTAAATTTGCCACTGTACTCCATAACTAACTTTGTGTACAATGTCGTTAATGTGAGCAAGTTGTGTTAGATTAAGAATGACCTTCCAAGTCGTTAAATGTGTTCATCCAATTGATCAATGTCTTCATTAATCGATATAGGAGATGATGGATTTGGGCTATAGCTACTGTTAATATGCTTATGTAGAAAAGAAAGGTACTTCTATATACACGGTGCATTCATGATGATTCATTGTTTGCCCATAGTCAAGAATTAAGTTCTCGTGGTCCTATTTTGCAACTGGTTAGTTATCTTGGATAGCATCCATGCAAGTGCAGACCACAGTTACATGCAGAAGAAGCAGAGACTGGCATACACCATGATGGATGTGTCTCATAATTAATGTGAATTTTGGATGGATTTATCTAGGATTTACTTTCTTGCGTTGTAATAGTTCTTGTTTTCCGTCTGTTGAAGGCAAAAGGTGCTGCAAATGAAAGTACTGGAACCACGATGACCTTACCGGAGGATGCAGAGATAGTGGACAGGGCAACTGGCATTGGTTCTGGGAGGCCACACACAGATCCTCCTCTCAAGCTGCATGTATGGAAATGGATTGCTGAATTTGTGTTTAATGCTAATAATCCCTCTGAAAGTTTCTTAGTACGTGAAATTTTGCAGAATGTTCAGCGTCCTCATAGAGATGGTGCAGCATTCAGAGATTATGAATACGGTTCTGATCTTTCAAGGCAGTCAGGCTTGGGAATCGGAAGAGCTAGTGAGAGCGATGCAGATCGAGGGATTGACAAGCCTTGGAATGGAGGTGGTGGTGGTGGTGGTGTGGTGGAAACAATGTCCACCCAAAGGAATGGTTTTGGTATCAAGCAAGGGTTTCCAAGTTACTCAAATCCCAGATTGACAACAACTGGTGGGCATCTACTGCCTTCACAGAGCGTTTCTGGTAAAAGCAGTAATAGTGGTTTGAATAGGAGCTGGAAGAACTCCGATGAAGAGGAGTTTATGTGGGATGGGATGAAATCTAAGTCCAGCGATCATGCTACAATCAGTAGCTCAAGGAAAGATTACTGGACCCCTGATGATTCTGAAAGATTGGTAAGCTCTTAAGAAGGGAAATTGGATTCTTACATGGTGAATTAAGATTTATTTGGTAAAACACTTGATATTTTCTTTTTGAGAAACTCAGTGGTGTGAAAATTGGAAAGGAGTCAAATTTTGGTTTTGTATTCTCTTTAATACCTGATCTTGTTTCTGATTTAGTAGTTGTAAAAAGACAGAGTCCTATAGTTGAGGGTAAACACGAGTCTTGGATATAGCATGTGGGTATGCAATAGATGAAGTCCGTCCCTTACCACAGCTAACGCAACTCCGTACTGACGGCTTAATACTAAATTAATTAACGGCTCTGTGATTTCGTAAGCTGAGCTTTATGAGTGTATTTGGAGTTTCTCCGGTAAAAAATGAGTTTATTTGAAGTTGCATCCCATTGGTAACTTGACCAGTGGAGTCTATTTCTTTCACTATGTTCAAAATGGTTGTTGGGATTGATTTGAAGTTTTATATATCATATTGGGACACTTGTGGATTGGTTCACTACAGTTTTTTCCCCATAATGCGTGCCTTCTTTGTCCTGCTACCTGATCACCATATCCAAAATGTCATTTTCCTGTTGTCCATATGATTTTTGGGGTAAAGGTCTTTCGCATGAATTACACGCTTGTTGATAGCTTGCATAGTGATAGTTCTATGATTATTAGTGTGTGATAGAAGGTAGTAAAATTCCTTGAATATGTTATGCTGCTACCGTGATCCTTGCATATGAATGCAGTCTAGTGGATGCACTAACATTTGACCACTTTGTTTTAGTTTGTTGTGTTCAACATTAATATTGGTTGCATGACAAATTATATCTCAGTTTAAATTTGTCACCACATGTTTATGTACACATGATTTGCACTGTATTTTTTAAAAATGTTTATACCCCAGTTTGATTTTAACTTCATCGAGATCATTTCAGTGCATATGAAAACATGTGGCGACATTACGTAAAGATTAATTCGCGCGTATAGTTGTTTAACCTCTGAACATCAAATTTTGATCTTTTATTTCACTTCTTGGGTTGCGTTCACTTTCTTTTGCCAGTTGCAGAGTCCAGAGTGTGGTATCAACCGTGCACCACTACTGCAAGTCGTAAATAGACTAGTCTTGGCTTATTTATTTGTTCCCATGTGCAGGGCAATGAAAACTCCCTTTATAAACTACAAAATAGAGATGACTTCAATTCAAGGATTGATGCAGAAGCTTCAACTGATTCACTTTCCACAAAACAGAAACATCAAGCAGCTTTAGGTCATCACATGCCATCGTCGTGGACACAAGATCCACATTCAACTGATGGGATCAGCCATTCTAGCTCATTTCAGGACGAGGTGGGCCCATCTAATATTGGTTCCTCAAGTTCTGGGTTTTTCACAAATTCGGTGTCTGGTTCCGCTGGATTAATAGGGCAGCGATTCTCTGTAGGAGCTGAGTCACCTTCTGGACAGTCACCTTTGTACCAGTATCCTCTTTCACCTTCCCTACCACACCGGTCCCATCAAATATTGCACAATTCGGCAGACCAAGACCAAGTGCCAGCTCAGCCCCTTCCTCCTCCAGACTTAATGAAATCTCAACTTTCAAGACCATTAAACATGAGGCCGTATAGTCAATTTTCTCATGAATCTTTTCCTGTCCGTCCTCAGAATACTCCTCTTGGAAAATCGCAAATATTGCAAACCCATAATTTCCAAACTTCGTCTCCTATCACGCCTGCTATTCAATCGAGGCAGCATACTTTTTCGCAACACCTACCGCCAGACTCCGTGCTGTCTGAACCTTCTGGCCAAGCCCACAAATTGCAACCAGTTTCTGGAAATCCCTCAGCTTCTGGGAATTTGCCAGTGGATAATGCAAATACTTCTACAGCAGAAAGCACGAGTAATTTGTTGGCTTCCATCGTGAAAAGTGGAATACTCACTTCCAACACTGTTGTCGATAGTGTACCCAAATTAGGTTTCCCAGATTCTGGGGCAGTATCATCTCACTCATTTGTAAAGCCTCCTCTGCCAAGCGTCCCTCCGTCTGCTCAGTTTACATTCTCGGGCCCCACTGGGGCATCAGGAGCTTTACTCACTCTACCTTCCAATGACAACACTGGAAATTCCGTAGTTTCCTCTGAGAGAAAGGTCGAACAGCCACCACTTCCATCTGGTCCTCACCCATCTTCAGCTATGGGTGATGCATTAGCACAAGCTTCAACGGAGAATGCTGTGTCTAATCCAGTGTCAAATCTTCTTAGCTCATTGGTCGCAAAGGGACTGATATCTTCGTCACCGACATCTGTGTCCAAACAAATGCCTACTCAACTACACAAGCAGAACGCAAACATTGTCTCAACTAGTTCAGTTCGAAATACCTCCATTACGACAGTTTCCTCGAATATGGATGAACTTTCCAAACCTGCAGCTAAGAGCTCTGTTGCCTTATCTCAATTCAACCCTGTAGATGTCAAACCTTTCATTGGGTTTGAATTTAAGCCAGATGTGATTCGGCAGCCACATCAGTCCGTGATCACTGAACATGTTGATGACCTTCCTCATCGATGCAGTATTTGTGGCCTTGGGCTTAAACATCAAGAACAGCTTCGGAGACACTTGGATTGGCACGCATTGAGAAAACAAGAAGTGAACTGTTCCATTAAGGCATCAAGGAGATGGTATGCAAACTTGTCGGATTGGGTCAGTGGAAAGGATGGGATTCCTTCCAGACATGAACCCACTAGTTTGTTGGAAGCTCCTGGCCAGGGGATGGAGAAGAACGAGGAGATGGTTCCAGCTGATGAAAATCAATGTGTGTGTGTTCTGTGTGGTGAGCTTTTTGAAGATTTCTACAGTCACGAAAGGGATGAATGGATGTTCAAAGGTGCTGTTCGCATGATCATCCCCATAGTAGGAACTTCAAGGGATAGTGCCACTCAGGGTCCCATTGTCCATGCAAACTGCATATCAGAAGGTTCAGCCCAGGATTTGGGATTACCAGCAGTGCTTGATTGGTATGAGTTTTGATCTCTTAGCAGGTATTTAAATATCATTGAGGTGTTGGACCCCACATTTGATGGAGCCATCTTATAGTTGGTATGGGTAAAATCTAATTGGTCTTGTCCTACAGCTTGGTTGACTTTGGAATTTTGTCCTACATATTTTTCATCTGTACTGATCAAAGAACGGTTGGTCAGATTTTCTGCACGATTAAACCTTTTTAACGATTTGCCTACTTTTCCTGTCTAATTCTTCAAATCAGATGGTGAAATGTGTGCCAGATTTGGTATTACAGCTACTGGTGTCATACTTGGTTCCTGTTGATGTAGGTGGCGATGTTGCTATTGTGGCTGCCGCTGCTGTTATAGGTTTCAATGTCCTTTTAATTCCTACCTAGCCTTGCCCCCTAATTTTCCCTCATAGACTTCATACGACCATTTTAAAACTAAAATCTTGCGTTCTCTCTCCCTCTCCCTCTCCCTCTCCCTCTGGGTTGTAAAAGGGTTCATAGTAATTCATGTACTGAAAGTACTATGTAGCTCTTGTCATAATGAATAATTTCTGGACGTTGTCATATTTAGTTTGCCGAAAAGTTTTAATCTGGACTATTCCTTGGATGAGGCCAAACATGAATTCTTGAAAGGGTTCATGGTACTTCAAGGGGTGAAACTATTATGTATCTCTTGTGATTAGGAAGAATTTCTGGACATGGTCACATTTAGTTTTTGCCAATAGTTTTCTATCTGGTTCATTCCTCAGATGCGGCACAGACTTGCACCTTTCTAGAAATAAGCAAAGAAGGATAATGTTTGCCATAAACAATGTTGCTTGTAAACCTATTTTTTCCATTGCTTATTATTTTGTTGCTGAATGCGTCTCTGTTTCTGTTTTATTTTCTCAATTCATCATGTTATCTTCTGGCACATTTTACAGAATTTTTTGGCTCTTTTTAGATGGATGGTTGATAATCTCTCCTATTTTGTGGGCAGGAAATGAGATAAGTAAAGAAACCGAGGGAGATTTATCCGGGATCACCATTTGTACCTTAGCTTTGTGTCGACTGGTGCCAAATTACCTATTTTGAAATGGTACCAAGAGCTGGTATTTGTCTGTCATCAATTTTCTTTCATGATTCATATAAAGGAAAGCTAAATGGGTTGCAAAGACCAGTTTTATTCTCTAATGTGGTTGATGTGTTTTTCTATTTTGTTTGTTTTTAACTAGCTAAAGCAACATTTTGGCTTGTGTCCAGAATCTATTGCTAGCAGCCTAGCAAAAATCACCTCGGAATCACAACCAACAGAAGGCATACCAATGTGTCCTCAAAATTGCAAATAAGCTCATGCGTGTTTGTTTCTCTGTCATAAGGGCTTTAACCTTTTTCGTTGAGCAGTGTGTCTTCTTTTGTTTTCTTTTTTGGTTAAGCAATGTTTGTTTTCTTTCTTCGTTTGGATTGATCTTTTGGCTGTCCTTGCATAGTGGAGTTTGCGGTGATTTAATTGTTCTTTTCTCATGATGGATATCGTTTCAATTAGCAAGTTACCTGGGCTCTCAGATTTCAGGTTTGTGCGATCGCAAATTCCGTACAAAGGTGTGTCAATTTGGATTTGAGATCTTTAGGGACTATATTGGTTCCACCGTTCTGTTCTACCGTCTTTTTTGTATTATGATTTTTATGTGATGGATGGAACTGTACAGATATATCTGCAGTGGTTTATCTTTTGCATTGAAGTTGCTTGTTTATTTGTATGCTATTCCTGTAGATGGGTTTCAATTTGGCTTGCTAAGTTGTCTGGATCTTGTTTTGAACACTGTATCTGATGGAAACTCTGTTGATATTCCTTGATTATTTTTCCGGAACCAATCAGTAGGAAGTGAGTGGAAAAATGAAAGTTGAACCTCAAAGCAGCAGTGAGACTGCAAGGAATTCATTTTTTGTTGAAAATAATTTTTGTTTGTTTGCTTTTTATGTGAAATGAGTAGTATCATCAAATTTCGTAGTATCATCAAATTTCGTAGTTTGTAATTTCCTTTCGCAACTCTCCGTTTAAAAATTCAATTTCTGACGTACTTCAATTTGAAGTCTTGTTGATTTTCAAGTTTATATTAAGGGCGAGTCATTTATTAGGCATTTGGGAGTTAATTTTTTTTTTAATTTTAAATTGTGGATTGTAAATTATAAAATTTTAGTTGTAATTAGGGTACGTAAAATTGTTTGTATGATATACAAAATAGATTTTGTGTCGGGTAGTAGTAGATGATTGACTTAAATTTGACAATTTTTCCCTTGTTAGCATACACACTTCATTATTTCATTTTTTTCCAAGTTTTTTTTCTCTTGTGAGTTTTAGTTATTAATTTCAACAATTTTAATATTCTTGGGCAGCAATTTGTGTTTGAATTATTGTTACATATAATGGTTCCGATAAGTTTTCGAATTTCTGTCCTACTCTATGTGAAGTTATAATTTCGCAATTGTTGAGGGATAATGGGGGAAGGTTTGTAACGGCAGAGTGTAGGGTGTGTGTGGTCATTGAAGTATAAAGGGTCCATTTGAATTGTGGTAATTATTAATTTATTGATTTATTATTTTTTTTTACTTTTAGTGAAATTTTTTTATAATTTTTTATTTTGTATTAATTTTTTTATGGTTGTTGGTTCATCTCGATAAGAAATTTTAAAAAATTACAAAATTATGTTTAAAAACTAAAGAAAGTGCAAAAAAGACAAAATAAGTCCAAATAGTGAACTTTTTTTAGCTTGTGAATATAATTTTATACGTTTTAAATTTCTTTTGTCAAGACGAATCAATAATCACCAAAAAAATAACGCAAAAATAATAAATACAAATGTTTTTGGAATAAAGATAAAAAATAATTAATTAAGTTAATTTTGGCCAAATAGAGCCAAAGTGGGTTAATATAATTGTATTTGTACTTTTTAATAACGTAGAGTGTAAAATGAGAATTTCAAAAGTACTTCTAGGGAAGATATTTTGATTATTTATTTTTTATTTTTAAAATTATATTATGGAACAATACATTTTTAAAAGTGTTCCTAAACACTCATAATGGGATTGTGGACAATCTAGAATCCAAAAAATTGGTGGGTAAACATGTTCTTAATGGTCTGTTTGTTAATGGTGAAAATTATAAAAGGGATATAGTGGATATAGTAAAAACGGATTATAGTAGAATGAGAGATTTATTATAGATGTGTGAATAGTTATAAAGGATGTGTTTGAGTATTTTTTGAAAAAAATGGGATATAATATATGAGTATTTAGATGGCATTTTCGAATTAATAATAATATTTGCGTAAATAGAAGAGGATAAGATATGGAGAGAGAGAGGGGTGTCCAAAGTTTATTTCCCTTTTTGCAAATAAAATTTAGACTCTGAATATCATATCCAGAATTCAAAGCCGATAAAAAATCCCAGATATGACAACTTGAATTGTTCGAGGTCCAAATTTTATATTTTTCGTTTGATCTCTAACAAACAGAGCCTTAGTGTATGACAAGTCAAAACGTTGATGTTTGACTAGAGCTTGCGTGTTCCCCACCCGTTCATAAAAATTGACGAATAACACCCCAGGGAGGCAACACGTATCTAGTCGCAAGGGTTGGGTATAACAGGCAAGCCATGCGACCTATGGAGCCCCCCAACCGATCAAGGTCGCGACATGGGATAAGCTAAGAGTCAAGATAAACCAAGGGGAGGAGAGAGCCATCCTAGAAGGGCTAGGACAGGCGCCACCGCAAGCGTAATGAAGCCCAAAGAATGAACATATTCAAGATGCATGGCTATTTGCTCCGATCGGATGGCCGGACTTGAGAAAGGCTTGTTTGCATTACAAGCAAGGCAAGGCCAAGCTCAACCTAACTTGTCCTTGCAGGAATGAAGGGGATTCAAATGACTTTGTGGATTATAAAGAGAAGGGGTCACCAGGGGCAAAATGAGTCATGCCCAAAAGACTATTCATGACTTGGCTAAATGCATGACACAACTAATGGCACATCTCAACTTAAGATGTAACTCGACTAAAGACACTTAATGGTTTAAGCCATAGCTCGACTAAAGACGCATCATTGTTAAAGACATCCATAAATTCATTCAAACAAAAAATAATCATTCTTAATAATCCAGTTCCACAAAAATCAACAATCTCAAAGTCCGAGTATTCACACAGTACCCTAAGCTTCAAAATCCAACTAGCGTACTATTGTGATCCATGTCCAATATCGTGTCAATATAATAATCTAGCATCATGCTTCAATATACAACCATGTGATGGTGATATTAAATTGCCTAAATTGAGAGCATAATAAACATGGCATCAAAAAGTCACGTCTGATAAAATAATGTTCATAATGATTGAAATAATTGCTTGGAATATTAGAGTCCAATGCGAATTATATATGCTAGGAAAACATCTAATAATTAGCAATCTAGGGTTAATTGTGTAGTATAATGATAATCGGGTTGAAAATATGTTTATCATAAGCAAGGAGGCTAAAGGTATACTTTCTAGTCTTAGGCTTCGACCAGTTGGGGGTGGGCTTTCGTCGACCTGATATTGTGTATATCGTTGCAGTACTAAATGCGATCACATTTACAATTCGAACTCTTTCTCTTCTTCAATGAGTTTGTATAGTGAAGAGGGTACGGTATCGATCCTTAGGGAAAACATGTTATGGCTTGAAGGTGTAACTTGCACAATTGCAGCGTTTAGAATGCTAAATCTTTATTGGTTCAGATTTCTATTTGATAATCTAAAGATGAAAACGCTAAATGAAAGTTGTCAAATAAAATAGAGGCATGATCTTAAAAGTCACTTCATCCACAACCTAAGCATGTGATATCTTCTTCTCTATCACTCAACTAAGAATAAAGCCATATGGTCTTGGCCGAAAAATATACCTCTGAAATCCATTTTCAACAAATGATGTGTTATAGGATGAATTTGTTCCTTAGACACTTAGTCTAAACACGAAGGACATTGACTCAATCATTCGATGTACCAAAAATACTTTTTACACACACAATCAAGTATTTAACACTTCATTATAGTTTCAAAAGATAGAGCATTACTTATTCTCTAACAAGTTTTGAAAACCTAAGAGAATATATCAACATGCTTAGGTCATCGGATGAAGATCATCCCATGACCAAGTGAATAATGATCATTGGTTTTGAATTCGAGAAAACCTTTTTGGCCCATTTTTTTGGACCATAGCATTGCTCAAAACTTAAATAAATATTACTAAGTCTTTTCTTAAAATAAGTTTATTGAGTTCGACACAGAGATGCTCTCATGCTCGTGCATATGACAGCTCGTACGAATAATGACCGACCTGAGAAAGACGGCTCAAAAGGTTGTCGACATGAGAAAGATTGTTAACAGTTGAGATACAATAGAATTTTGTTTACTTTGACACAAGGTTCTAATTAGGTAATGATAAAGAATCTTAGGTCGATTTAACTTAGAATGTGAAATATGAGATTGAAATAAACTAATGGTAGAACATAACTTTTTAGAGAGCTCAGACCAATTTTGTTTTGTTAGAGGTCAATCAGAAAACAATTCTATTTCAATTTGAATGATGAATTAGAATCTCAAAAGAATTAAGATTGATTAAGTCATAAAGTCTATAGATAAATGTGCAAATCCATAGTGATCAAAGGTACACATAACTTCATGGTTAGAATTATTCTATTAGAGAAATTCTTGTGATCTCTATTTTGATTCAATTATCGGAATGTTTTTTCGCTACAACAAGTGTAGCTTCAGTAATAATTTATTATCTTGCAGCAGATCGCAAATTCCAAAAGAGAAAAAGAATAATTTCCTGGTGAATATTGAAGTACTAATTTTTTAACTGACCTGCGCCTTAACGTGCAGGATTCAGAAATGGAAGGGCTGACATGCAGCAACGAATCCCCATTTTAAAAGCCAAGTTATCTCAAGTTTCAGTGGTTTAATTCCGAGGACAACTTTATCTTTTTATTGTTAAAACTAATGGTGTCCATGTAAAAGTAAAGCAAAACCAAAATTTGCTAAATAATGGTGTCTTTTTAGTACATTTGTAAGAGGATCTACCTCAATTTTCTCTAATCTTATTATTTTTTATTTTGAAAAGAAATTCTTTTAAAGAGCTTCTAAATCAGTCTTTCCTAATTTACTTCATATTTTATTACTACTTAAAGAGTTATGGTAACTTTCTAATTTTTTTAACTGTTTTTCCTAAAATTCAATATGAAAGAAAAAATACTTTAATAAAATATGTATAAAATAAAAAATTTGATATATAAGATATTAAAAAATATAGTTCTAAAAGATAGGAAAGAGAAAATTTCTTTCTTATTTGGTGGATATGCTCCAAGAACTTTATATTTGT
Organism: Arbutus unedo; assembly: GCA_014822125.1. NCBI lineage: Eukaryota > Viridiplantae > Streptophyta > Magnoliopsida > Ericales > Ericaceae > Arbutus > Arbutus unedo. The sequence continues at coordinate 20,004 of JABCMJ010056696.1, forward strand.
CACAAACCAGCGAGGTTATCCTTAAAATTTTTATTTATGTCCACAGAACTCCCAAAGAAACACGCGCGAATATATATATATATATATATATATATATATATTGGCACAATAGCTATAGCTATATATAATTAAGGGGCTACTGATCAATGAACCCTATCGGCCGATTCAAAGACTCGTGTTAGCTTCGTGGGTTCGTCTTGTATCTTTGATCCTCCGCAATCTCTCTCGCATCTTCGATCAATACGAACTAGTTCCTCTTTGAATCCCATAAGTTTTAGTTTTATCGTCTTTTCTGAAAAGTTGTAGTTGAATACTTTTGTAACATCTTTACTTGTTTCCGATTCTGTATGTATATTGGGGTAAGGGTTTCTAATTTGTACGACTTGCTCAAATGAAGTCGACCTAAGATTTCGAGATTATGTTTTCTTATTTTGATGAGAATTATGTACATTGAATGATCAGGGTTAGTGTTAGGTTTGGAATTGTTCAACTTTTGTCAATTGTGTGTTGTTGTGGTGATGGAGATGGAGACTTCTCGGAGGCCGTTGGACAGATCAAGGGAACCAGGTCTGAAGAAACCCAGATTAGCTGAAGATTCATTGCCCTCCGGTTATAGAGAAAGAGAAAGAGATTCAGAGAGTAGTGATTCGGCGCGAGGGCCTTACCAGCAGCAACAGGATCTTGTGAGTCAGTACAAGGCTGCTCTTTCGGAGCTGAGATTCAATTCGAAACCCATCATCACTAACTTGACTATCATCGCCGGCGAAAACTTGCACACCGCGAAGGCGATTGCAGCCACAGTCTGCTCTAATATCATTGAGGTGAATCCGGCTTAATGAGTCTGTTCAATTCGATGATGTGTTGGTTGAATTGTATCGGTTTACCTCTTTCACTTTCTCTTTATCTTCCTCTTCTTTTATTCCCTTTTTCAGCTTTGGTATTGTGTGAGATATAGATGAATTAGTGTCATTGTTGGGGGAAATGCAGGAGTTTAGATGTATATAGAAGCGGTGCTAATGAAATATTTACGGTTTCTTCTGCTGTCTGTGATTTTATGCCTCTTGTGAACATGGTGTCTATCAATCCAGAAAGTTGTGGTTTTGCACTAACTCATAGCAAGTAAATGCGATTTTAGGGATGCTGAACATCAGCAGTGCATAATTGAACCGTTTCCAAGTTGTTTTTTTCCTTGTTCTGGGAGGCTTCGTACCTCTGAACAAATTCTTATCCAACCTGTTGGTTAACAAATGAACTATGTCCCATTTAAATTTAAGTGCATAGCACTTCGTCTTTATTCTAGTGGCTAAAGCTGAGCATATATTAGTCTGTTAAATACAGTGACATGTTGATTGAATTCTATGGTGGATCAACATCAGATGCAAGGGAAAACCCCTTTGTTTTTGTTTTTTTTGGTACGGTTATTTTTATGGTGTTAAATACAGATGAATAAGGGTGTTGATCAGTGCCTTATGCATAGAGGGAAATGCGGAAATCTAATTGTGAGGAGAAAAGATGTTAATGGATTGCTTATTTTTCCCCGGTAATGTGTTCAATTCAGGCATAATTTTGGTTGAATTGCAAAGAAAATCAGCATCAGATTGGGAAAAATCTCTTTTTCTTTGCTTTTTTCGTTTTTAGGGTTTCTGTTATGGTGTTAGACATAGACGTTTTCCTGTTATGATCAGTACCTTATGCAATTTACTTATATTACAGAAGTTAATTGTAAAAGACGTTAATGTATTCTTTACATTTTCTTATACTGTCTGTTGATTCGGTGCTTCTTGAGAACTTGTATGCCGCAGAGAAAATCGCAGCCACTACTTGCACCAGTACTATTACAATGTTTAATTTAGTGGAATGCTGGTTGAATTGTGAGGGAAATCAACGTCAAATAAAGATACATACCTCTTCTTCTTCTCTTTCTCTTCTGTTTTGGGGTTCATTTATAGCTAGAGAGAGATGAACTAGGTTGTGAACAGTGCATTATGCATTTAGTGAAATGCTGGAGTTTAATTGCAAATAGAAGTAGTGCTAATGTATTCTTTACGGTTTCTTCTACTGTGTTGGTTGATTTGTTGTTGTGAACATGGGTTGTCTATCAAACTAGCAATTTATTATTTTGAACTAATGCAGACCAAGTAAATACATTCATCCTTTTTTACTTCCTGAGGTGCTGAACATCAACTATTAGCTACACAATCCATGGCAGAATGTAACTTCATTTTTATGTTATTTTCCCCCTATTCTGGGTGGCTTTGAAACTCTCTCAAAGTCTGTATCTAATTGAAATGGCTTAGATGGATAAACTGGGTACGGGTTGCTTTCTTACATTTTTATAGTCCGGCGATTTCTGTGTGTTTAGTATGCAATCTGTTGGTTGACATAAACACTACTTCCTAGTTTAATTATAGCGCATTAGCTCTATATCACATTATTCTCAATTTGGTATGGCAACTGAAGGCGTCAATTCATACCTGATATGGAGTTGTGCACCATGCATCTTTGCAAACATTTTCCGAGTATGCTTTCTGAGAGAGCTACCTTCATGCAAGGATATGAATTTCGTACGATGTATGTAATCCTACCTCAATTACATCCTTGTGGGTTTCAGTTTGCAGGAATGCAGCATCTAATATTCTACAATTGTACTTAATTGACATCATAATGAGAATAACGCAATTATTCTCCAACAAAGAAAGTGCATTCCCTTCTTTTTGAGGCACTGTCCTTGTTTTTGGGAACTTCTTACGTTTCTACTTTACTTCAGTTTGTGATGCTATCTATCTGGAGGAAGTTAATTTCCCATTTATATCTTCAGCGAGTGCATGATGTCGACTGTTCCTTGGTGCTTGTGCTATGTGAGTGCTTCTGTAAAGAGGATTTGAAGAACTGATCTTACCCTGCAGTTAATTCAAACATTTTCACTAGTGGTTGGTGTTGAGCTCCGTTGGACAGTTTCACTTGCAGCTGCTATGAGTTTTTTTTTTTGCTTGGCTGCAGCTGCTATGAGTTGATCATGTAAAGAGGATTCATGGAGGACTGCAATGTGTAGCCTCATATTATTGTGGATAAAGCTTTAGTTTTGTTGTATTCTTTCTTGCTTTTTTGTGTGTGTGCATTTTCATTATCATCATAACACTTGAAGGAATATTGTGTTATGGTATCAGCAATTATACTTGTAACTTGTATCTGGATTTAAGTTATGGCTTGCTGTATCTGGTTATTCTGATCCTAGAAATAATCTACAGGTTCCATGTGAGCAGAAGCTTCCTTCTCTTTATCTTTTAGACAGTATTGTGAAGAATATTGGGCAGGATTACATAAAATACTTTGCTGCCAGATTACCTGAGGTAGATATACTTCACTTAGTTTTCCTTTATCCTGTTGTCATTCAGTTGGATTATAATAGCATCATTCCATTGTTTATTGTTAAAGAATTGGTAGTAAACATCACAATACACATTCCTCCTTCACTTTTATATGTCAATGGATTATTTAATTACTTCTATGAACGGAACGGTGTCTATCTACTTGTCTGTGGTATCTGCTTCTATGTCCTCGATCTTCCATTTGTTGCATCAGTTGATACTTGATAGTTGCCTTGTTTGCATAATTTAGGTATTCTGCAAGGCATACAGACAGGTTGATTCTTCTATACATTCTGGAATGCGGCATCTTTTTGGAACGTGGAAAGGAGTCTTTCCTCCTCAGTCGCTTCAGCTGATTGAAAAAGAGCTAGGTTTCCCCGCCGCTGTCAATGGTTTATCTTCAAGATCTTCATCATCCAGGCCAGATTCACAGTCCCAACGTCCACCACACAGCATTCATGTGAATCCCAAGTATTTAGAGGCTAGACAACTTCTTCAACAGTCCACCAAGGTAAGTAGCCCATCCACCATCCTTCCTTATTTCTGTTATTACGGCTTATTTTGTGGATATATTGATATGCTGTGTTTATTCATCAATTTTTGTACTCTTTTTCGATTGTCGAAAGAGAAAAAGTAAAGAAGGGTGTTTATAACATCTTTTCAATCCTATCTGCTTCTGTGTAGTTACATCTCTAGGTTCTGATTATATAGCTGCACCTAACCTACCCATCAATTTATTATTTACTTGAAGTATTCTTCTGTACATACTGTGATCATTGTGTGTGCAGAAATCATTATATGAGAAATCTATCTTCATGGGTCATGGTAATTCTTAGCTAGTACTGTAAACAAAATGGTGGCAGCGCAAGGGATTTTCTTGAATTCCGTAATTTTTCTTGTATTTGATGAATTTGCCTAATTTGAAAGTCACTATTTCGGTGCTGTTTCACTGCCCCACTTTGAGAAAATAAAATCATAGATAACTTTGAACAATATTATTTGATCAATAAAATATTGCTGTCTGTTCATTGTTTTGGAGTAGGGAAACTCAAAGCTTCATTTAAGATGGCCCAACTTTAGCTATAGGGCAAAATGGAGTAATGTTTTGATGCGAATAGTTTCATTTTGACCAACCTATATCCTTGATTCAAGTGATTCACATTCTAAAATAATACGTTGCAAAATGTATTATTTTGGGATTGGGGATTTGGTTGGGGCAGCATAGGGTACCCAAACTCCTAATGTGCTCCAGGTGCAACTTGATGGAAATGTTAACTTTGCCACCGTACTCCCTAACTAAGATTGTGTATAAAACGTTAATGTGAGCAAAGTTGTAATAGATTGACAATGACCTTCCAAGTCATTAAATGTGTTCATCCAGTTCATGTTCGTCTGCTGCAGTTTCCTAAATCGTATTTCGCTGTTTTGGGTTCATTAATCGATACAGTAGTTGATGGATTTGGAATATGGATACTGTTAATATGCTTTGAAATAGAAAAGAAAGGTACTGCTATATGCAAGTGCATTCATGATGATTCATTGTTTGCCCATATTCAAGAATTAAGTTCTCGTGGTCCTACTTTGCAAATGGTTAGTTATCTTCAGGTTTTCAACTCATAAACTGAGTAATGGATTATTGCTTTCTTGGAGAGCATCCTTGTAAGTGCAGACCACAGTTACATGCAGAAGAAGCACACGCTGGCATGCACCTGATGGATGGGTCACATAATTAACCTTAACTTTGGATGGCTTTATCTAGGATTTACTTTCTTGCGTTGAAATTGTTCTCTTTTTTTCCGTCTGTTGAAGGCAAAAGGTGCTGCAAATGAAAGTACTGGAACCAAGATGACATCACCAGAGGATGCAGAGATAGTGGACAGGGCAACTGGTATTGGTTCTGGGATGCCACGCACAGATCCTCCTCTCAAGCTGCATGTATGGAAATGGATTGCTGAATTTTGTGTTTAATGCTAATAATCCCTTTGATAGTTTCTTAGTATTTTAATTTTTGCAGAATGTTCAGCGTCCTCATATAGATGGTGCAGCGTTCAGAGATTATGAATATGGTTCTGATCTTTCAAGGCAGTCAGGCTTGGGAATTGGAAGAGCTAGTGAGCGCGATGCAGATCGAGGGTTTGACAAGCCTTGGAATGGAGGTGGTGGTGTGGTGGAAACAATGTCCAGCCAAAGGAATGGTTTTGGTATCAACCAAGGGTATGGTTCTAATCTTCCAAGGCAGTCAGGCTTGGGAATTGGAGGAGCTGGTGAGAGCGATGCCGATCGAGGGTTTGACAAGCCTTGGAATGGAGGTGGTGATAGTGTGGTGGAAACAATGTCTACCCAAAGGAATGGTTTTGGTATCAAGCAAGGGTTTCCAAGTTACTCAAATCCTAGATCGACAAACACTGGTGTGCATCTACTGCCTACACACAGCATTTCTGGTAAAAGCAGTAGTAGTGGCTTGAATAGGAGCTGGAAGAACTCTGATGAAGAGGAGTTTATGTGGGATGGGATGAAATCTAAGTCCAGCGATCATGCTGCAATCAGTAGCTCAAGGAAAGATTACTGGACCCCTGATGATTCTGAAAGATTGGTAAGCTCTTAATAAGGGAAATTGGATTCTTACATGGTGAATTAAGATTTATTTGGTAAAACACTTGGTATTTTCTGTCTGAGGAACTCATTGATGTGAAAATTGAAAAGGAGTCAAATTTTGGTCTTTGTATTCTCTTTAATACCTGATCTGTTTTCTGATTTAGTACTTAGAAAAAGACTGAGTCCTATAGTTGAGGGTAAACGCTAGTCTTGGATATAGCATGTGGGTATGCAATAGATGAAGTCCGCCAGTCCGCCACAGCTGACGCAACTCCGTACCGGCGCCTTAATTACTACTTAATTAATTAACGGCTCAGTGATTTCATAAGCTGAGCTGTATGAGTGTATTTGAAGTTTCACCGGTATAAAATGAGTTTATTTGAAGTTGCATCCCATTGGTAACTTGACCGGTGGAAGCTATTTCTTTGACTGCGTTCAAAATGGTTGTTAGGATTGATTTGAAACTCTCTGTCTTATATTGGAACTTGTGGAGTGGTTCACTATAGTTTCTTCCCTATAATGCGTGCCTTCTTTATACTGCTACATGATCACCATGTCATAAATTTCATTTTCCCATTGTCCATATGATTTTTTGGTAAACGTCTTTCACATGAATTACACGCTTGTCGATAGCTTGCATAGTGATAGTTCTATGGTTATGAGTGTGCGCTATGGAATATAGTAAAATTCTTTGAGTGTGTTACGCTGCTACCATGATCCTTGCATATGAATGTAGTCTAGTCGTTGCACTAACATTTGACCACTTCGTTTTAGTTTGTTGTGTTCAAGATTAATATTGGTTTCATGACAAGAGATGATCTCAGTATTATGCTAGGGATGACTAATGTAATGTGACTAACCAAATCTTAAACGATCATATTGGTCACCAAATATTTATGTAGACATTATTTGCACACTTTTTTCACATGTTTATACCCCGGTTTTATTTTAACTTCATCGAGATCATTTCAGTGCATATGAAAACATGGGGCCTGATTATGTGAATAATTAATTAGAAGCAATCTTCGCTTGTATAGTTCGTTAACCTCAAAACATCAAGTTTTGATCTTTGATTTCACTTCTCTGGTTTCATTCACTTTCCTTTGCTAGTTGTAGAGTGTTGTATCAACGGTACAATACTATCGCAAGTGCTTAATAGACTAGTCTTGGCTTATATATTTGTCCCCATGTGCAGGGCAATGAAAACCCCCTTTGTAAACTACAAACCAGAAACGACTTCAGTTCAAGGATTGATACTGAAGCTTCAACTGATTCAGCGTCCACAAAACAGAAACATCAAGCAGCTTTAGGTCATCACATTTCATCATTGTGGACACAGGATATACATTCAACTGATGGGATCAGCAATTCTAGCCCATTCCAGTCCAAGATGGGGCCATCTAATATTGGTTCCTCAAGTTCCGGGTTTTTCTCAAATCCGGTGTCAGGTTCTGCTCGGTCAATAGGGCAACGATACTCTGTAGGAGCTGAGTCACCTTCTGGACAGTCATCTTCATACCAGTATCCTCTTTCACCTTCCCTACCACAACGATCCCATCAAGTATTGCACAATTTGGCGGACCAAGACCAACTGCCAGCTCAGCCCCTTCCTCGTCCAGACTTGAGGAAATCTCAATTTTCAAAACCTTTAAATATGAGGACGTCTAATCAGTTTTCTCATGAATCTTTTCCTGTCCATCCTCAGAATACTCCTCTTGGAAAATCGCAAATATCACAAAGCCATAATTTACAGACTTCGTCTCCTATTACACCTGCTATTCAATCAAGACAGCGTACTCCTTTTTCACAACACCTACTGCCAGACTCCATGCTGTCTAAACCTTCTGGCCAATCCCACAAAACGCTATCAGTTCAGATTGCAGTTTCTGGAAATCCCTCGACTTCTGGGAATTCATCAGTGGATAATGCAAATTCTCCTACAGCAGAAAGTACAAGTAATTTGGTGGCTTCCATCGTGAAAAGTGGAATACTCCCTACCAACACTGTTGCCGGTAGTGTACCTAAACTAGATTTCCAGGATTCTGGGGCAGTATCATCTCACTCTTCTGTAAAGCCTCCTCCGCAAAGCGTCCCTCAGTCTGCTCAATTTACATTCTCGGGCCCCACGGTAGCATCAGGACATTTACTCTCTCTGCCTTCCAATGACAACACTTCTAAGTCCGTAACTTCCTCTGAGAGAAAGTTCGAACAGCTGCCACTAAAATCTGGTCCTCACCCAACTTCAGATATGGGTAATGCATTAGCACAAGCTTCAACGGAGAATGCTGTGTCTAATCCAGTGTCAAATCTTCTTAGCTCATTGGTTGAAAAGGGACTGATATCTTCGTCACCAACATCTGTGTCTGAGAAAATGCGTACTCAACTCCACGACGAGAATGCAAGCATTGTCTCAACTAGTTCAGTTCGAAATACCTCAATTACGACAGTTTCCTCCAATATGGATGAACTTTCCAAACCTGCAGCTAAGAGCTCTGTTGCCTTGTCTCAATCCACCCCTGTAGATGTCAAACCTTTCATCGGGTTTGAATTTAAGCAAGATGTGATTCGGCAGTTGCATCAATTTGTGATCACTGAACTCATTGATGACCTTCCTCATCGATGCAGTATTTGTGGCCTTGGACTTAAACATCAAGAACGGCTTCAGAGACACTTGGATTGGCACGCATTGAGAAAACCTGAACTGAATTGTTCCAGTAAGGGATCAAGGGGATGGTATGCAAATTTGTCGGATTGGGTCAATGGAAAGGCTGGAATTCCTTCCAGAGATGAACCCACTAGCTTGTTGGAAGCTCCTGGTGAGGGGATGGAAAAGAACAAGGAGATGGTTCCAGCAGATGAAAATCAATGTGTGTGTGTGTTGTGTGGTGAGCTTTTTGAAGATTTCTACTGTCACAAAAGGGATGAATGGATGTTCGAAGGTGCTGTTCGCATGATTGTCCCCATGGGAGAGGTAGGAACTTCAAGGGATAGTGTCACTCAGGGTCCCATTGTCCATGCAAACTGCATATCAGAAAGTTCAGGCCAGGATTTGGGATTACCAGCGGTACTTGATTGGTATGAGTTGATGATCTCTTAGCAGGTCTTTAAATACCATTGAGGGATTGGATCCCACATTTGACTTGGCCATCATATAATTGGCATGTTGACTTTCTTTGGATCTTTGTCCTACGTATTTTTCTTCTGTATTGGTCAAAGAATATGAATGAGTGAGTCAGGTTTTCTGCACAATTAAACTTTTGAAATGATTTGCCTACTTTTCCTGTCTACTACTACAAATCGAATGGTGAAATGTGTGCCAAATTTGGTAATGTGTGCTATTGGTGTCATACGTGGTTCCTGTTGATGTAGTTGCTATTGTTGCTGCTGCTGTTATAGGTTTCCATGCCCTTTTAATTCCTGCATAACCATTCCCCCTTACCTTCCCTCTCCCCCCCTCCCTCCCTCTCTCTGGGTTGTAAAAGGATCCATAGTAATTCATGTACTGAAAGTACTATGTAGCTCTTGTCATAATGAATAATTTCTGGACATTGTCGTATTTAGTTTGCTGAAAATTTTTAATCTGGACTATTCCTTGGATGAGGCCAAACATGAAGTCTTGAAAGGGTTCATGGTAATTCATTGGGTGAAAGTATTATGTAGCTCTTATGACTAGGAAGAATTTCTGGATATGGTCACATTTAGCTTTTGCCAATAGTTTTCTATCTGGTTCATTCCTCGGATGCGGCACAGACTTGCCCTTTCTAGAAATAAGCAAAGAAGGATAATGTTTGCTATAAATAATGTCGCTTGGAAACCTTTTTTTTCCATAGCTTGTTATTTTGTTGCTGAATGCGTCTCTGTTTCTGTTTTATTTTCTCAATTCTTCATGTTATCTTCTGGCACATTTTACAGAATTTTTTGGCTCTTTTTAGAAGGATGGTTGATAATTTCTCCTATTTTGTGGGCAGGAAACGAGAGAAGTAAAGAAACCGAGGTAGAGTTATCCAGATCACCGTTTGTACCTTAGATTTGTGTCGACTGGTGCCAAATTACCTATTTTGAAATGGTACCAAGAGCTGGTATTTGTCTGTTATCAATTTTCTTCTTTCATGATCCATATAATGGAAAGCTAGATGGCTTGCAAAGATCAGTTTTATTTTCTTCTTTCATGATCCATATAATGGAAAGCTAGATGGCTTGCAAAGATCAGTTTTATTCTCTAATGTGGTTGATGTGTTTTTCTATTTTGTTTGTTTTTAACTAGCTAAAGCAACATTTTGGCTTGTGTCCAGAATCTATTGCTATCTGCGTAGCAAAAAATCACCTCGGAATCACAACCAACAGAAGGCATCCTCAAAATTGCAAATAAGCTCACATGTTTTGTTTGTTTCGGCCATAAGGGCTTTAACTTCTTTTTTCTCATTGAGCAGTGTCTGTTTTCTTTTGTTTTCTTTTTTGGTTGAGCAGTGTTTGTTTTCTTTCTTCTTTTGAATCAATCTTTTGGCTGTCCTTGCATAGTGGAGTTTGTGGTGCTTTAATTGTTCTTTTCCCATGATGAATATTGTTTCAATTGGCAAGTTACCTGGGCTATCAGATTTCCGGTTTGTGCGATTGCAAATTCCATACAAAAGTGCGTCAATTTGGATTTGAGATCCCTAGGGGGACTATATTGGTGCCACCGTTCTGTTCTACCGTCTTTTTTGTATTATGATTTTTATGTGATTGATGGAACTGTACAGATATATCTGCAGTGGTTTATCTCTTGCATTGGAGTTGCTTGTTTAGCGGTATGCTATTCCTGTAGATGGGATTCAATTTGGCTTGTTCCAGTTGTCTGGATCTTGTTTTGAACACCGCGTTCTGGTGGAAACTCTGTTGATATTCCTTGATTATTTTTCCGGAACCAATCAATAGGAAGTGAGTGGGAAAATGAAAGTTGAACCTCAAGGAAGCATCGAGACTCGAACTTGTGCATATTAGTCTTTATTCTGCGTGTTTTTTCAGTGTGATCTTGTTGTTCAGTCCATAGGGCTATTGATGGTTGAAAGAGTTTTGACACGTGGTTGGTGTGCTTACTTCTCATTGTTTGTCCTGTAGAAACTGAAGGGAATTCGTTCTGTGTTTTAAACGATTTTTTTTTTTTTAATTTTTTTTAATGTGAAGTGAGTAGTATCATCAAATTTTGTAGTTTGTAATTACGTTCACAACTCCTTTTGAAAATTCAGTTTCTGACAAACTTCAATTTGAAGTCTTAGGAGTTGATTATTTTTTGAATTCTAGATTGTGGAATCTAAAATTATAAAATTTTTGTTATAATTAGAAAATGTAAAAATGTCAGTAAGATATATACACAATAGATTGAGCAAATGTTTAGTGTCGGGAAGTAATAGATTATTGACTTAAATTTGATAATTTTGCCCTTGTTAGCATGTACACTTCATTATTTATTTTTCCTAGTGGGTCTAGTTGTATTTGTACTCCTTAATAGCGTGGAATGCAAAATGAGAATTTCAAAAGTACATCGAGGGGTGATTTTTGGATTATTTATTTTCAACTCTTGAAAATGCACTTTGGCACAATACTTTTTAAACACACAATGGGATAATGGACAATCCATCCAAAATAAAAAAAACAAAAAATTGTCGGCCAAAAATGCTCTTAATAGTGTAGGCTAGAGTCCCTGGGGGCCAACACGTGTCTAGTCATGAGGCCTAGGCATAAAGGGTAAGCCACGCGATTCGAGAAGGCCCGCGACCTATGGAGCCCCATGGCCGGTCAAGTTCAAGACAAGAGATAGGCCTAGAGTTAAGATAAGACCAGGGAGGCGAGAGCCCTCCCAAAAAGGCTAGGACGTGCATTGCCTATAAGCACCGCGCGTAGTTTTGTAATTAGAATATTTGACTTATTAAGATTTTTATTTAATTAAAGGTGAAACTGTAATTTTAAAAATTTGGGACTTGATTTGAGAATGAATTGAGATCATAGGGATTAAAGTCTATTTTATCTTTTATTTAATATAAATTTAGCAATTTATTGTTCATTAGGGTTGCCTAACATTAGTACGGAACATTTAGAGAGAGAGAAAATCTTAGAGAGCCTCGCCTCTATATTTGTGAGAGAATTTGATCGAGAAGATGTTCTCCTACATTTGGATTCTTGAAGAACGCAGTTGACGTGTAGATCGAATCAGGTGTTGGCGTGTTCGCAACGAAATCAAAAGAATCACGACATTCTTGAGCTGAGTGTTTATCGTTTTAAAGTAGATTTTTTTTGTTAAAAAATGGTTTAAAGTTATTTAATATGTTTCGTGTCGTATTTGGGTGATCATCTATGTGTTATATGGTGTTATTCATGGTTGTGGATATCCAGAAGTCCTCTCCCACTAGACACTTCCGGAGGAGTTTTCGCCCACCAAAAGGACCTCGACATTAAGATGGGCATTCGGAAATCCTCTTCCACTAGATACCTCCGAATGAGCTTCCACCCACTAACATGGATCCGAGATTTGTAAGACTCGTCTCCAATAAGGAACCAATCTTATGGCATTCCTCCACACTCATAGCTCTAAGAGCTAGCAACTCTATCACACATACAAGACCCCTAGGTTGGGAGCAGGGACTAGGGACTTGGGATCTAAGGAAGCATATGATTTGGAGGTTAGAGTAAGGGAATTGTCAAGGAGAAAGAGTCCCCCCTCAGGCGAACTCTAACTTGGCCAATCCTAAATAGAGAGGGGTATTACCCACACCTAACTCATCTTTCACCTGACACCTCGGAAGTTGTATCACAATACCTAGGAGCTTGTATCATACTTTCTCATGATACAAACCTCCATATATCACCCAAACTACCTCTGAGTCTTATGACATACAACTCAACTTCTGACCATAAAACCCAAATAAAGTTATGCCAACCACCACTCTGACCCTCCAATAGGAAGAAAGCCAA
>JABCMJ010056698.1:0-14342 GCA_014822125.1 Arbutus unedo
TAATCCCTCATCCAATCGGCCCCTAAGAGAAAAAATAAATAAGGGTTGTTGTTACGAGAAATACTTGTGATAAATTATTAGTTTCACCGTTTTCAATCATATTTATTGAAATATATTTGTCAATGGTTACGATAATATGTATTGTACTAAAAGATTTCGTGCATCCCATGAGTTTATTTTTAGTTTGTGTAGTTGTAAGGATTTGGGGGTCGATTTTCTCTTCCTTACAAATGAACGGGAAGGGGAGAACGGAGGGGGAGGTCAAGCCTCCATGCTCGACTGGAAGCACTATCACATATTAACTCGATTTTCTTGACAGCTGGAACTATAGCTAGTACCATTTATTTTTCTCTTTCAGCTAGCTTGGTATTGCTGGCTTGCTCGATACTTGGTATCAGTAGTAGCATCAGTCTTTTCCCTTCCCGTCCCTACATCCTTGGATCATCGTTTTCGTTCCTACATCTTTACGATATGACATGGATATGGACCGGTGGATAATTGAGTCCGAACTTGCCACCTTTCACTACATACAATAATAAAGACATTCACAGTAAGCAGGAGGGAGAATATTCAATAGCACAAACCTTCAGCTGCGCTGCACGAGGGAGAAGAAGAACGTGGCCGTTTACCAATTAATATTTCTTATAGGGTCATGATGCCCTTTGTATAGGTTGAGTTGCTGGATAAGGGATCCTCATAGTAGGTTGGACCAACATTCAACCGAGAGAGAGCAGGCTATAGAAACAACAGGTTGGGAAAGCATCTGGTCAATAATAGACTAGCAAATCACCCATACATGCCATGCTAAAATGTTAGTAAAACTCGACATCATATGCATTTAGATCAAATTCAAATGCTGGGATCGAAATAGCTCGAAAATAAGAGAAACAACCATTGTGTGGAAAGATAAACATTCTTCATGTATCAGAAAAAAAGTTTCTCAGTAACTTATTGAAACTTTGCTTATACATTAGTCTGCAGAAAGATTTCAACTCTGCCAGATCAGAAACCTCAAAAACTGCTTAAAACTACCAAAGTTTCGGGTACATATAACTTATAGCAGCCCTCTTATAAAAGACAACACGATTTAAGAAACTCATCTGGTGAACTTTCGAAGGCTTTTTGATGATGAAACCGCAGCAGTTTTGCCCTTGGAGATCAATTCCAACACCAAAATTTCCGGTAGTCAGTCCTCCGTAGTTTGAGCACAACGTCCAGTGTAAAGTTCAGTCGGGTAGCGAAGTTGGTGGTTATGAAAAGCTTGGAGAATAATACAATGAAGACCTCAGATTGACAGAACCTGCGCTCGCTCGATTGAGAGGGGGAATTTGAAAGGTAGCATTTTGTGCCATATGAGGTTTTGATTCACTGTTGGGAGGATAATCCTGCGGCTGATAACTATAAAAAGGATTCATGTACCTTGAGTTGTAATTAGCAGCCATGGGAGAAGGAATCCCAGCTGAATTTACCCGGTTTGCCATCATGTTCTCGGAAAATGGTGCAATATCAGCGGCTGAATCAGATTTTCTGGCAGGAGGAGTTTCATCAATTACAATGATCTCGTTCATAGGGTTTTGGGTAGAGTCCGCATTTCTGTTCCAGGATCTGTATTGATGATCATTAGGAAAATTGTATCCACCCACAGTTTTGCTGAAAAAGGCAACCGAAGAAGCAAGAGGGGATGATGATGCTTGTGGTGTGTTGGTAGTAGGATAGCTTCCGAAGCCCATGTTAGGGTATTGATGGACCACGCGATGAAAGGAAGGTAAGTCCTCACTTTGAGTATTCCGAGGGGAGAAACCAGAAAGCTTTTGGAAATGGTGATTTGGATGGTCATTTGGAGAAATCAACTGGGGTACTGGCTTCAGTTGATGGGATAAGTTTTCATCTTTGTTGACCACCATTAAGTTTTTCCCCATTAGCCTGAGCACAGAATTGGAAGTAGATGGAGATGGACTAGCAGAATCACAGTCGCCGAAAACTGGGGAACTTAAAGCAGGATCAACAGAAACTTTTACGGAAATAGGACCTCCAGCCGACTTTGTGACAGGGAAATTGTCGGTAGAAGTTGATTCAGGCGTTGAGTTCAAACCATTGGGTCTCCTGTCCAAATCACAAATCATATGTTTTCCTGTGGGCACTGATGCCATGGTCCTCCTCCTCAGAAGCTGTGACTCTTGATAATTCAGAGAAACACCCTGAGACATCCCCTCCTTCCGCGAGCAACAACAAGGCTGATCATTTCTGAAACTGGAAAATCCCTTCAACGGAACCATCATGTTGGCTTTCAGTTCATCTGGATTTACTCTTTCTGATGGTATGGTTGCTGCCTGTGGAACTGGGGTGGTATTAGTCTCTGCTGCAGCATCACAGCTTCTGGCATAGGATATGCTCAAACGATTCTCATCATTAGTAGACAATCTTTCAGAATATTTTGACTCGGATCTTGTGATCATGGAGTTGGATAGGGTTGATATTGCGGAAATAGGAGAATCTGATGAATCTCTGTCAACCAGATCATGGCGATCTTCAGATGAGTGAACCCTGCTCGTGGTTATGGATGAATTTCCTTGGAGATCTTCAGAGCCCATGTCCCTAGGACTCGGCAAAAATGATCCAGGTGGTCCTGGAATAGGTATAGGATCAACCTCAGAGAAGTAACTTCCTTGCCCATCTTTAAAGTCCATTCCTCCTTCCCCACTATCAGTGTTTTCGGCTATCATACTGTCACCAGCCTTATCTACATGAAACAACTCTGGTTCATCATCCAAACTTGGACTCCCCAACTTGTGGAAATCCGGAGCTAGTGATCTGCTCAAGCTCGTAGCATTTCCACCAAGATCCACTCCCAAGGATGGTGAAATCACCGGGTCACCAATTGTACAAGTAAAATCACGACTAACTCTAGCAGAAGAATCAAGATTGTTGCCTACTTCATGACTGTGACACTCGGCTGCAGATTTCAAAGACCTACTAGATTCCTCA
The DNA here is from genome assembly GCA_014822125.1 of Arbutus unedo. NCBI lineage: Eukaryota > Viridiplantae > Streptophyta > Magnoliopsida > Ericales > Ericaceae > Arbutus > Arbutus unedo. The sequence goes on from JABCMJ010056698.1 coordinate 2,986, forward strand.
TTTGGGGAGTTACCAAATGCCCCCCTCTTCTTTCTGAGTTTCAGAACACCGCTGCTTCTGCCAAGAGAAGTTTTGCAAGTGATTCGAGATTGATTTTCAGAATCTTTCAGCTTAGGATCATGATTTTCAACAACCTTAGAGGGAAATACAATAACCTCCTTATTGGATTCTGCAACACAACGCATTCCAGACTTCTTATCGGATGGAAACTTCTTCTTCACCTTACACTTGGATTTGGGCACAACTGAATGACCGGATGACAACACGTGTTTATTCAAAGAGGAAAACTTTGGTGCTTTTGACGCGAATGGACGTTGGCTAAGAGATGGATTTGAGCAAAGATTCACATTCATCCCAACTGGTTCCTTTCCAAGAAAAGGAACATAATGCTCCCCGTTATTTGCAAAACCCTTGCGACTTGCGTCCCCAGATGTGTTGTCTATTCTCAACGGCTTCATACAAGGCTCCTCCTCATTGCATTCACTCAAGGGCGTTTTGAATGATGAACTCCTCATTCTCTTCCTGATTTCAGAAGACACTGGGCTCTCACATAAATTTGAGGTTCTCTTACTCCAACTACTTTCCATGTAAGGATCACCTAACGAAGATTGATCACTTTCAACTGGAAATTCCTGCCTAAAGTTACATCCCGGGGACTGAATGCCTTCCTTAAGGTTGCGCTTCTTGACTAGAACTGTCCGCTTAGAGCATGCCCATTTCATCATGGTTTCTGAATCATGGGGTTTGATCTGCTCTTGAGCTTTGAAGAACTGTGGCAGGCTTCCCACTTTCCTGCAATTCTCTACCAAACCACAATTTCTTTCTCCATCTCCTCGTACCTGTATAACAACAGTTTAGTAACCATACGGTTGTAACTTCATCATGCAACCGAAATTGCAGGATCAGCATACTATATTCAACTTCTGAGTGCCGAAAAGCATAAACACGCAGCGAGATTTTCAGCCCCAAATAACTGTTTAGGATTCCAGCATTATACTAACTTCAACTGGACAATGAAAACTTAAAAAGACCCTTAACAAAACAATTCACAACTAAAAGAGGAAAAATAAAATAAAATGGAAAAGAATATATGCTGGAGAGCCTGAGGGCCTGGGGCCTACCAAAGACTAATTGGAACATGTAAAACAGAAATTCTTTCAAAGATTCAACTTCTTTCATTGAGCTTCAAATGTTTCCAAAAAAAATTGTTATGGTTCACACGGGCGGTGTCATGGCGGACCACCAGCCAAAGATGTTTCTTTAGTTAGTTCATGATTAAAGGAAACGCAAAACAACTATCTTCACATGCGCTTAGACTTTACTTTTTTTCCCCTTTTCCTTCCCAGTCCAATATTTGTTCGCGAAGAACTTCATTTCCGTGTAAAAGCAAACTCTCTAAAGTTAGTGATCTTGCAACAAACAGGAGTTATTTCATTGTAAATTCGTACGTTGAATGTAAGAAGAATACAAACACTGAACAAGTTGCATACCTCCGTAGTACATGGAGGCTTGGGAGAACAAAACTGCTTGCTTTGCAGAGCAAGTTTCAGATATTTCTGATGTTTCTGGGCATGGTGCTTTTTCTTATACTTTGAGACCAATTTGTTTCCTTTACCTACTTTCAAAACTTTCCGGGTGGTTCCAAGATCTGCTTCTGTTTTGGGTACTGGTGATGATGATGTATCATTAAACTTTGACAAAATCCGAACTTTTGTGCCATTAGCATCGATATAAACTGCTCCTTCATCGCCCTTCTCCTTGAAATTCGCCAACGCAGCTCTTTCCTTTTCCTCTTCATCAGCACAATCCACATTTTCTTGCGCTGGGAAGCTAGTGTTCATGGCCCAATTTGTCCCATTCCTTCTATCAAGCTCTTCAAGTGTGCAATGTGGAGCTGTTGCATAGATATCCGTCATCAATCTCGTCTTTCTGGGCTTTATCCTATGCTTAATAACACGAGAATCGGGCGTCCACTTCATATTAGACTCCAGAGAAAGGCACTGATCGATGTGGGCGTTCAACGTCGTGTTGGAAGAGGAGGAAAAGGTCTTGCAAACTGGGCAAACTTTCGAAGCCATTGTTTCAGAAACTGCCGCAGAATTCGTCATATGATCTTCACATGAGCTGGGATGATCAGCAGCTCCACTCCCCACTTTCACTATCAGTCTACACTTCTTGATTGGAGTTTGGTTTTTGCTCTGGGACTTATCACCAGGAACTGAATCTATATCAGAATGAGATCCAATATTCGTAGTCACTGGAACTTGATTATCCCTCTTCTCTCCTTCAGATCCCTCCAAACCGATACTTTCAATATCAACTGCTAGATTCTGGCTACATGATCCGGGATTATCAGAAGATGCTACTGATACAAAATGATCTCTAGGCATTGAAGTCTCCCCATCCAAATTTCCTATATTTTCCTTTTCAATCGGACTTGTTTCAGACCTGCATCGCTCGATAGACCGGTTTCTAACAGATTCAAGAGACTGGAAAGGGGGTAGCAAATCTTTCACGCCATGTTTCAAGAAAAGTTGCAGATTTTTCTGAGAAAATGGCCAGTTTGTCTTGATATCCTTGCTCCGGGAGCTAAACACATAATCTCTGCAGCACAAAAATACAACTTGTTTTCAGATGACATAAAGATGATCACAGTTCAAAGAAACAAATTAGCTGAACTTTTCTGACTCAAACCAGTTGTACTCTGGAAAAAGCAACAAGAAATTACAGAGCAGTTAGATCATTACATAAGGCATGAAATCACAGAAACAGATGATCAAAGAAGAGAAGATAAATAAATTACAAAGAAATTTAGATATTCAAATTTCAAACCCAATTGGAAGCCACATCACACGACCTGATGAGAGTAAGCCTATAAGCTAAAATCAGGAAAAAAATAAACCAAATCTGCAGCATCAAATAGTGGATCTGACCCAAGAAAGGATTAGGAAAGACCAGTGAATAGTGAGATGGTTTTCACCCAAAAAAATCAAAAGTAAAAGCAGAAGAGAGATGAAACCAGTGGGTATTTTAATTTTTTTACCTTATGGAGAATTTGGGAAGTGGGTTGTTGTCATAATCAAGGCCAGATTTCAACAGATCCACCTCTTGCAAGGGAACCTTATCAGAAGCCCTCTCATCACCACCACTTTTCAGCTGTGAGATTTCACAAGGAGGAAGAGGAGTACATGGGGGATCTGATGATGGAGGGTTTTCAGTGGATAACATCTGATGATAAACTTCCCCCTTCTTGTGCTGCTGCCTTCCCAACAGTCACAAGAACTACTTCTCTCTCCACAACTAGTCCTCAGCATAACAAATTTGCTAAAGCCGCTCTCCCCCCCAAAACTTCAAAGGCCCACCACAACTGACTGAAATAGCAGCATGATTAAGCAAACTTTTTACCCATCGCCTGCAAAAAAAAAAAATTAGAAGAGGAAGAACATCAGATCAATTGTTCGTACCCAGACCCAGACAAACAAAAACAGATATCAAAGAGCGAGAGAGAGAGAAGTAGATTCTAGACCCGTCTAGAGAACGTTATTTTATGTGGTCGGGGTGAGTAAAATTGAAGCATCTGATTGAACAAGGAAAGAACAAAAATAGGCAAAGGATTAAAGCCACAAGCAAAAGAAGGGATTAAAGATCAAAGTTCAGGAACCGTTATTTTATGTGGCCAACCAAAACCCGGGAAAAAAGTAATATGATTTAATCGCAAAGCTTCAGTAGATCCAAATTGAACCCACTAATTACATGCTTGCTTACTTCTTTGCAGCAATCGAAACCAAATCAAAAACCCATGAAAAGGTAAACAACACGGAGTAAATCAAGAGGAGTAGAATCAACAGAGTTTTGAAGAATTTCGAAAGCTACGAAAGGCTCAAAGTTGAGCCATTTAGGGGGTGGGGGGGCGGAGCTGAGAGAAGACGAGGCGAAAACGCTTAAAATCAAAAGCTTTGGTCGCCTTGGTGAACAGTGGAAATGACCCCAGCAAAATCTAGGTGTAAACCAAAGACCAGATTAGTTTATTCCACGTAGTGGAAAGTAAAGAGAACAACGAAGACTCCAACCCAAAGTCCTTCAAAAGAATTGAAGAGCCAAACGCAAGAAACAAGAAGAGAAGAGATCATGAAATCACGCGAAAACTTCAACCGTTCAAACTTCCTCAGTACCCATTCCAAGTCTAAACATATAGATACAAGCAAAATATATCATCATGGGGTGGGAAATTTCTAGGAGAATACCCAAGAGATGCCAATTAAATTAAAAACCCATGAAAGGAAAAACAAAAATCTCATCGAAAAAAGAGAGAGAAAGAGGAGCTTGGAGGAAACAAAACAAGACCCACAAATCGAACAAAATACTGCAACAAAAGTTAGTACAAACCTTCATCTCGTGTGGGGATGGATTGTTTGGGAAGAAAATGAGGCCAAGAGACTCAGAGAGAAATAGAAAGAGAGAGGAAGGGACAGAGAGAGAAAATATCAGATATAGGGGACTAGAAAACAAAGAGTCTTGCGAGAGAGAGAGAGAGAGATTTACAGTAGAGAAAAGAGCACCACCACCCACTCATACATCAAAAGGGGCATCAGGTTCTTCTCTCCACTAAAAAGCAGTTTTGTACATTAACAGCAGCACGATTCACCTCCCATCTGTGAATATGCGTGAGAGAAAGAAAGAGAGAAAGAGATAAGAGAGAGAAAATAAACACAGAGAGAGAGAGAGAGAAGGGTGTGTTACTCTACGAAGCTGTCTTATCCTATACCTACCCTACAGTCACCTTTTTTCTTCCATTATTTATTGTTGATTTTTATCATGCTTCTGCGAAATTCCATTTTTACCCCTCTCCTTTTCGCAAATTACGAGAATGCCTCCTGCCGAAGACGACAAAATTGTAACGCTGACAGTGTTGAAATTAAGATTGCACCACTAACTGCTATTGTCAAGCTAATGTACAACTCCTTGAAGCGTGTTAATGCAGTTTGGCACAGCTATTTTAGGTGGGTTTATTTTTGCAATAAATAACACAAATAAACTCAACTGTTTGTCCCAATTATTTTAGCCACACCATATCAAATTTATTTCTCTTTTTCCCCATAAAGTTTAATTTCTTTAAATTTCTCTAGTCCCACTTTTTCAAAAAACTATTTTATTAGTTGAAACAATTTAATTCAGTCTTGCCATATTTTTTCCGTCTTCCTCCAAATTCTATTTCTAGTAATAGGAATACAAACAAACTTAAAGAGGTTCTTAGTACATGTGGAGTTCGAATCGTGTTGAACATTTCTTTGAATTAACTTGGACGCATGTTTCATCTAATCGCATTTGCGATGTGAAACACCGAACTCTAATTTAGTGTTGATCGACTTGGATTTTCGGAAGTCCCTACCCGTAAATTGCCCGCATCATGGGAGCAAGTCTCGCTCACCTCGGGCTGAGCCCCATGCTCACAGTGGCACGATAAGCGTCGTCCCTTGGAGGATAACTCTATGAAGCTCATCAGTACCGATCATATGAAGAGGCTTGGTTCAAGCGGTAATCATTCGACAAATCGGGCTTGAGGCCACCGAGCAGACTCGTCAAACCTATAGCCCGGTACTGAATAAATCAAGCTGGACTCAATCTAGCCAATTTTTAGGTTGGAATGCACCATGTAGATGAAAATGCCATAGACTCACACTTATGCAGACCCGGCCTACTATACAGTTAGTACTAGTATTCTCACACCCTCAAGTTGTAATAGCCAATTAGTTGAGAGATGATTCATAGTACCCGAAGCACTAGAATGATCCAATATATAGCCAAGAAGTGGCCTAAAAGTGCCTACTACTACTGCACACTACACTTGGCACATCCTACATACCGTTTCTAGAACTTTCTGTTTTCACAATGCCCAAATCATTCCATCCTTTAAAAAGGCCACAAATCAAAACTTAACTTGTTATAAATATCATACAAAGTTTAAATTATTTTAGTTGTTTCGACAAATGTTTATTTACTATTATATTTTATTTTTAATTGTCTATTCTCACTATTCGTAAAATAGAGAGAAATAACGATATGGTGAAAGAATTATATGAATACCTGAAAATTAATTTAGCACATTGAAGTGTGGAAGAGATGATGTTTTTTTTTGACAAATCATATTTATAAATATTAGCCTGATAATTTTATAAGTTGCTTTGACAAACCTTTAGTTTACTATCATTTTTTATTTTCAGTTGTTTATTCCCGCTACTCTTAAAATATAGAGAAATATTTGTGAGGTGAGGTATACATTAATTGCAGATACGTATATGGACATCGACGTCAATTGTAACAACTACAGATCCTCACACAAATATTTGAGGTGCATAGCTAAGTACATATATGTTTGTATCAATTTTACACGCATATGTTAATTATCCCACATTTTGAATCATAATTGCAATACCAAACAATACTCATTTGTATAGAACTCTCGTCACACTAAGAGCTAACCATGTGCGAAGTCGTTACCTTAAGTACCGTGAGAGCGAGGATGTGAACTAGTGACGGTTAATTGTATTTAAAATCACATTAAATTTGCCCATTCTAATGCTCAATATGTGATTCTCAACACAAGATAACTTACTAACAAGGATAAAGGGATCATTTGAATTTCACTTTTTTATGCATCTTTAATTGTTTATAAAATACATTAAATTAAACTTATAAATACAAAATTGGCAATTAAATAATTTAAAGATGATTTTGTTTCAAAAAAATCTCCAAAAGTAGAAGAGCTAGAACTTTTTATGCTATCCCAAAAAATATCTAATAAGGTTTCTGATAAGTTATTTTTGCCTTTTCATAACCCAAAAAAAATTTAATTGATTTTCTTGTGCATCAAGTGCAGTGCAGGAACTTGGTTTAAAAATCCTTAATCATCTTCCGAAATTCTAAATATAATCTAATGATCAAAGACCGTAAGAAATGACTGCTCTATACTCAGCCACGTACATCATAGTTACTCCCAAAGCGATCTTCTTCTAGTTGTGGGACGAAATCCGAAAGCTAATTGCTAGCTTTAAATAACCCGTCTAGCGAGAAACTCAAATCTTCTGAAATATAAAGGGGTGCGATTGTGAGCGAGCTGATTGAGTAGGTGCGCAAGTCATTAATTCAAACTATAATAATCTATTTTTATGGATTATATAAACTGATGTATACTGCTTCATCTGAAAACATTAAGTCATGGTCAACTGAAATAGGCTTGAACTTGTTTTATTTTTCAATGAATGTTATCGATGACATCATATTCTATGATATTTAAATTATCTATTGCATTTAATTTAGGTAAAAATAACATATAAATATCAATTTCTTTAATCTTACTTCTTTTTTAAGAAAGTCAGAAAAAATGTTAAAAGTCATTTTCTAACATTTCAAACACAGCCTAAATAAATAACAAGTACTTGATCATGTGGGCCATTGGGGAACCAACTCATGTGATATGTGTCACAAATATACACTGCCATATCTCAATTAAAAAGCAATTAGTGAAATACAGGACATGCAAAAGAAAAATAATAATAATGGGGCCCACCTCTGATGAATTGGTTTCTGAATAGCCCCCTTGATTTGACTTTTTAAACCAGGTAAATTAGGATAAATTACACTGACATTTCTTAATGTTATTGATAAATAAACCCCTACTGTGAAATTTTTAAAATTATTCTTATCTTTCTTATTTTTACAATTAGTATGCATTTATCTCATTAATTGTCAAAATTAGTTAAACATTTTTAATTAAACTATTGAAATTTTATGTTTGAATTTTTTTACTAAATAAACTGCAACATAATTCATATTATTTCTTTTGAGATTTTTTTTTTTGAAATTGGTTCGAGTTTCAGTTCTAGAAGAATCTTAAAAATTTAACGTAAATTATTTTGAAGGTGATAAGAATTATTTATTTTTCGGAAAAGATCTCAAACTTAAGTTTTAATAGCTTGACTATCATCGTTTCACCAATTTAATTTAACGGTAAAAAAATTAATTACGTAATAATTTTAAAAATAAGAGAAACCAAAATAATTTGTTAAACTATAAGAGAGGCCAGTTGTCAAAACCCCTAGAAAATATCTGTGTTTTACCATTAAATTATGAAGCATACAAACCAAATTTTTCCCCCTCACATACGTCCTTTCTTGTTCGGATGATGGAGTTGCCATGAATAGGAAACAAAGAAGATGGGTGAAAGAGCCCGCTTGAGTTTCGACTAAATTATTATTTATTATATAATTTATATCGATAACAGAAACCAAAAAAAAAAAACATAAAATGTGATTAAAATTTTAAAAAATCAAGATAATACGATTTTTTGGGACTCTTATTATAATTTTTTACTTTTAACTATTTTGCTCAAGACGAATAATTATTCAAAAAATTAACACAAGTTCATAAAATCCAAAAAAACAGCCAAAAAGAAGAAAAATTAATACCAAAACCAAATGAGGCCTTAGTCCATTTAAGTTCATGAAATACAAATTCATTTTGGGCATTTTTTTTTTACTTTATTCCTATTTAAAAAAACTTTTTTACAACATTGATTGGTCACTTAGTTTTCTAATTTTAACATATTTCTTTCACAGCCATTGACAATATGATGTTACGTATTCATTTTTATAATCTCAAAGTCTACTTATCTTGTCAATCCCTGTAACTACGTGAAAATAAGAGTACATCCAAATGTTTTTCAGAAATATGGCCGATTATTTAAATTGGATCAGACGGGGTTTAATAGCTTTCATTTGGGCTGCAAATCCTACTCTGACGGTGACTAAGAAATGTGAAGGGTAGTATATATAATAGTTGTAATATTTGCACGTCGTATATAAAAATACGTATTATTGTGATGACATACTTGAAGAAGCGTATCATGCGAACGTTACTTGTAGAGTTATTTAAAGATTCTATGCGACTAAACGAATATATTTAAATGCATTGGGCTTTCCTTGATTGTAACAAAAGAGATACGAACATTATTTCATGGTGAGATTATTATAGTTTTAATGTCCAACAAGTATGTTTATATTGTTAAATGATATAATTAATAAATCGACCCAAATTATGAATAATAAAAACTTGTCGAGAAATACTAGTCTCGTTCCTTTAATGTAGCAATTTTAATGAAACCTTTCTAAGGGTAGACCATAAGAATTTTGATTATTAGACCTAAGATGCTTATGTAAATTGATTATGAATTCAATCATTTTTTTAGTAGTTGCAAACAATGGTTCACAAAATTCAATAGTACATGTTTTGAAGATGATGTCATATCAGGAAAACTTCATTGCAATTAGAGTTTCCTATTGGAATTTGCATGATTTTGGTGACTGAATTTGAAATACCAAAAATTTTTACGAGGCAATTAGAAGTTTTCTTTCATTCATAATTGTCATTGATGGTGTGTATCTCAAAGAATTTTAATTGCCGACATCATTTGATGGTTTGCAGTTCAAATGTCTCAACTGTTTAGAATTTGAAAACTCTCTCTGAGTATATATAAGTTCAGTTTATTCCACGTTTGTAGGGACATCAAATTTCATCATTAAAAGAGAAACAAATATAAGTTCGGTTCAACAAGCGATTGTTGGTTGGTGTTCTATAGGCCGAGTTAGCCGTTTTACTCTAGAATGCAAATGTCAATGCTACCTTCTAACAGTCACAATAAGACGGCGAATCTATTTTAAAGAGACAATGATTTACAATACTCGGTTGGTAGTATCCGTTATGTGTTCTGTATTTTTTCATTTCTTATTATAATTTGTATTTATAGTTTTATGATGAATGAAAATTATTTTCTGATATTCAAGTATTTTTGTACTACATTTTCAAAAGGGTCTGGCCCCATAGTCTTGTAGTCTATTTATGATGGGTGAAATCTAGGTTTAACTCCTATTTAGAGGAGGTTGATCCTCGTAGCTATTTAACATGTTTACTAGCATACTAACGCTGCCAGTAGAAAAATTTTAAAATTTTTAAAAAGGTATACTTTAATTGAATTTGGAGTTCTACATTGTGATATATATATACACATATAAATGCATGCACGAAATGTTAAATATTGCACTAGCCGAGCTTGGGTGCCAAGCCGAGCTTCCTCAAGCTTGAGCTTAGCTTGTTAAGCAACCGAGCTTCAATACAAGATTGAAGGTAGTAAGTTAATCTATGCAAACGAGTACTTCTAACAAACCCCGATAGAATCATTCATGAACAATTTGTTTTGTCTGTGAACAATTTGAGTTGGGTATTAGTAGAAAAATATATCGGCTCATTGGGTGGGATAATAATAAATTCAAAAAGAAAATAGGACCATTCTTGAAAATATATAAAAAGTAGTGGGAGAATTTCACAAACACCCAAGTTACATTTTTCACCTCTGAATTCATTTTTATATAAGTTATGTGATGATATCCAACGTATGCATTATAATATAAATATTTGGCATGACAACTTTAGTTGCACATAAGTCCATATTGCTGTTCAACCCCCAACACATTAAAGAAATAAACAACGGGCTTTAAAGTCTTATACGCTGATTATGGTGGAATATATATATGGATTGTAGAATCCCTGTGTGTGTTGTGCGCATATATACATATATGTATATAAATAAATAAATTGAAAATTCTCATGTACGTTGTGAACACCAGAATGTGCTGCAATGAATTTTAAAATCTTATATATTGATTATGATGGAATATATATACATATATATGGATTAATTGGGGCTCTTCATGTGCGTTGTGCATAGTATGTTTTGTATGAAAATAATGTTATTTTGTAGCTTTAAAAATTTTCCAAAGTGTTGGTCAGTATTTGGACAATTTTCGAGCATAAGATATCTAAGCAATAATGTTATTTTGGTGCATAATATACAACAGGATCCGGAATCCATTTATTTATATGTGGGTGTGTGTGGAGAGAAAGAGAGATCTAGAGAGTTTGTAACTTTTCTCATACTTCTGTATAAACTAGAGCTTCTTTTAACTACATACCCCACCCCACTTGGCAATAAAGCTGAACTGAACAATGATCAAGTTGAAAGAAAATCAAAAAAGATAAAGATTTATCATTAAACTAACACATGTATCAAGAAATTATCTCCATCACTTATTATTTAAATGATTTGTCTTTTTCATCTTTAGTGGGTACTGTTAATCACACGAGTACAGTTGTTTGTGTACTGTTTGGGGTACCTAAAAAGTATATTAAAAAATTCATTTCATAATTATAGTAATAAGTACGAATTTCACTTCAAATATTTAGGTACAAGTTATACCTATTGTGATTATTGTGGTCCGATGTGTAATGTTCTATGTACATCGCCC
>JABCMJ010056751.1:0-10068 GCA_014822125.1 Arbutus unedo
TTTTCTCATTTTTATCTGCGAAATTGCGTCATTTTAACCTATGCATTTTGGCGAAATTCACAGAATAAATCAAAACGACGTAATTTTGCAGGCAGAACGAATAAAACTACCATATTTTACTTACACTATAGAAAATTACACTATAATTTCCCAAAAATATTCTTCACCACGTAGAAGTGCAACAAGATCGTTGAATAATTATAGGAGTTGAAACATATGACAAGACATGTTAGCACGACATGATCATATGACACGTTGAAGTTGACTTTCTTTAGGATAAAGAGAACTATGACATGATATGATAATACAGATATCAAATAGCTAGATTACATTTGAATTGAACTCGAGTAACTCAAAATAGACGCATTTAAACTATATAACATAAATTTAGTTATTGGTTTTTAAGAATGTTAGGTTAGATTATTAGGAAAATGCTAATCACTGCCTATTACGCAGTAGATAATTATGTCTAAAAAAAAATATCGTAAACTGTGTATTAATATCCGTAAATATATATTGATATTCGTAAAATATATATTAATATTCGTATTTATTTGATATTTTGTGTACATTATCTACCGTCCATTAGGCGGTAGTTAACAAGATACATATTGTCATTTGTTTTATATGAAAGAATCTTGATACACAAAAATACAAGATAGAACACGACACGACACGACACGAGAAGGTGCAATACTCACTAACTACTAATTCTCCTCTCACAAAACTCCCTTAGGGAGAAATCATCATATAGAACAAAAACACTACATTATTGGGTACCTACCATAGCACTAGGGTTCTATACAAGGCAGTTATATGAACTAAAGTAATTCAAGTTCAACTGTATTTGGCCCATTAAAAGCTAGAAAATTGACTTGTTACATTCACCAACTAAGCTTAAATATACTTCGAAACTAATTTGAGTTTTTAAACCACAGCACCTACTAGTCAAACTGATACCCCAACCTTTCCTTTCTTTTTTTGGATAACTGAGAGTGTCCAAATCTGCTTAAACGTAGTTTAATTAATCTTTAAAAAATCAATCTCATCGTTCAGTAAAAGGAGGACCTAATTAAAGTCTAGACAAAACCATGTGGGAATTAACATCGCAAGGGTTGATATTAAACCTGAAGACTTAAGAGAAAGCAAACCCTTAAGTCTTATCTATTAGGCCAACTCTTTGTGGTTCTAATACCCTCCTCTTTTTAACAAGATAATGTTACTCGAACTCGACTAGTGATCGACTCAAACTATGCCTATTTTAATCAACTCGGTAAACAAATCACTATTCAAACATCCTATAAGTTCGTTACGTTTTAAGTTAAACTTGAATAACCTACTATTCAAATTCTTTTACATATCTAATTTTGAAGTCGTAGGTTCCTAGACTAATCTGCATTCCTACGGTGCCGGTTTCTGATTGGCCCCATTTTGTTCGAGCTTCTATAGACACTCTGGTGCCTATTGTTGATTTGCTCCATTTTATTTGAAATTCTATATTCAAATTCTTTTACATATCTAATTTTGAAGTTGTATGGTCTCCGATCAATCCATGTGGTGCTCGTTGCTAATTGCCCCCATTTTGTTCGAACTTCTGTCTACACTCTGTTGGTTGTGGTTGATTTACTCCATTTTGTTTGAAATTCTATGTACACTCGGGGACAAATTTTTCACTAATTGAGAAGTGAAAACTTGTGATCTTGAAGATTTGCCATCGTCATCTTCCCAATCACAGATCTAATAAAAATATTTCTTTTAAGTCCTTCTCAATATGTGTAGGAAAAGTCAAAACATTGTCGCATCAAGTTTTCATTGATCGCTATCCCAGTTTTTTCATGCCGCTAACATTATTTTGGTTTTGATCATTTCCATTTCATTTCCTTGGTTAAGATATTATTTATTATTATGCAAGACAAAACAGGACGACAGAACAACTGAGATAGCTAAGAATAATTATAAAGATTTCACACCCTTGACGAATTCTAAAAGAAATCAACTACCCATAAATTTTTACTATCCCACCGAGCAAAACAAAGCTTCTCTCACAAGTTTTTCGATTCCTCAAGCCACTACACCATTGTAATATCCCTTGATAGATTCTGTCAAAATCTCATCAAGATGATCCGAACCATTATAGTTATAATCATCACAAAACACTATTTATATACCAAACATCAAGCTAATGTATAACAAATGTTCTCCGACCAAGTAATTATCATTATTCAATCAATTCGAGACAATAAACTCCGTAAACATAACACTTAGAATCCGAACGATGAAATTTCAATAGGCACTTTGAAGCCAGCCGTTTTTTGCCTACCCAAAGGGATTGATTTGGTGGTCGTCAAAGCCTAAAACTTAGAAATTTGTTCCCTCTTGAGGTTTCAGGTTCGAAACTTTTCAAATACTATCAACCCTTACGAATCAATTCATACCAGGCTTTACTCTGACGTTAATTGAGCCCCCACTAGTAGACAGTAAAATTGTGCATCAAGAGATTAATCGAGCTACGTTTAAACTGACCCAAACACTCGTCTACCATTTCCATAATTGTATCATATGCTGGTTTATTCAACTTGTATTTTATCAAGTTGCGATGAGGCAATCCCAACCTTTGATTGATGCAGAGGGTCAAGTTGCAACTTGCAAATGTCTTTATCGGCGATAATTTAGCTGCGCTAAGCATCCAATTAATCTCAACAAACAACTTGGCTAGAGATGAGGCCTCCTGAGGAAGAGTTTAAGAAATGAATGAAAACTGAAACATCATAATGACACATTATTCAGTGCTCCTAATTAAGTCACCATATATTCACGTAGGATCCACAATCTTTTATCACAATAAAGGTTTTTTTATAAAAATAAGCTACAATTACTGACACAACTGTTAAGTCTTTTAATTGGAAGATTGCTGACTCATACTTAATTCAAATCCTTTCTTGAATCTCTCTAGGATTGCGAAAGAAAGAACTAATTAATGTCATTCGTCCGGTGCCATTGAAACGCAATTCGGTGACTTTCGTGTTGTCCATGTACCGGCCGGATGTTGGGGTGGCCGTGGTGCTGGTGGCGCCGTCGTTTACCACCTACTCGTTGGCCATGAACCAGAGGATGGTGGTGCTGAATGTGGTGAGTTTGGGGCAGTTGTCCACGTTTGCTTTTAAGGTGAATGCGAATGTGATTGGTCCATCGAACGAGAATGTGGGCCCACCTGGGTATTACATGATGTTTGTTGTCCACACTGGAATTACTAGTCATGCTGTTTGGGTTAGGGTAAGGTAAGGTTCATGTGTATATGGATTTACCTTTAGTATGACTTTTTATATATGAAAGTTGGAATTTTTATTGGAGATTTTTCTCATTCTTTTCTTGTAGTATATGAATTCTTTTAGATGGAAGTTGAAAGTATGATTTTCCATCCTTCAAAGGAATGTCTAGTACAATTTGTAGAAAAGAAGAAGCTAGTGGTCTTAGCAAGAAGATCCGTATTCTTATCTTTTCTCTGTCATCTTTCGGTGAAAAGGTGGTGAAGCAAGAAGATAATCGAAAAGTACTATTTGACAAAGAAATGACAAATACCTTACTTTTTGCAATTATCCTTTATAGTCAATCTAACTTGAACACCGAACTAGCGTGCGGAACACGCTCTCCATGACGTCAAAATACCATCGTTACTCCTGACATCATGCATGACGCACCCAACGTCAAGTTGAAAGCCATGCGTTAGGACTGAGCCACGTAAAAAACATGTCAAAACGAATGTAGCCAAGTCGACTGGGTCAAGTACCGTTTCCGCCTGGTTTACATGGTGTCTAAACGCCAAGCCAGCTGGCTGTGCGAGATCATGCGGATCTCATTGGGCTTAGGTCAAGCCCATTAGGTTTGCTTGGTCACTAGGCTTTACACAGTTAATGGCCCGGGTCCCATATCAACCCGGCCCACTACAACAACAAACTTGGTTCCCACGAGACTAAAAGCAAAAACTTACTAATTTGTGCTTCCCATCCAGGCATTTCTGAAAACAGGGGTTGGCCCAACGACTGCGCAACTTTTGCAATCAGGGTGATACTTATGATATGGGTTGCGTTAAGGTTAATAGTGTAGATTCTTCTAACATGAGAACGAAAAAACACACAAAATCATAAAAAAAAACACGACTTCAAGGCCGTAAACCAATCGAGTCAAGTTGAGACGAGAAATGAGTTGTTCACGCAGAAACTGAATGGCGAAAATATGTCCAGACACAACAAGCGGATGGAAAAAACAACCTAGGTTGGGGAAATATCAAAAATTCCACCTGTGATGGAGAAATTTCAGCCGTGTTTGGTGGCTAAATGACATAGACAGGAAAATTCTAAAGCAAAAGCACTGCTAACTCGAGATGTCAAGTTCCTCACCTAATTTTTGCAAGAAAACTGTACTAAGTGATTCAATGATTCAATCAATACCCCAGCATCAGACAGTAATTTACAGACCACATATCACATGTTGCTACACAGATTCTACGACAAAAAAGGAGTGTTGCATTCAAAATTGTTCTGATCTTGATTATCATTCAAACTAACAGAACAAACTTGCCTCGCACCATTATTATGAACTAAGGAGTGTGCAATCAGGACCAACATTTCCAAAGAACATCCAAAATCATTACTATGACAAGGAAGAAATAATCGACACAACAGAATCAACAATGAACTGATTCAAGATCTTACCTCCATGTGAATGCAGCGCCAGCAGCTTGTGATGTTAGAAAGCCAGACAAAATTGGCTTTAGTGAGTGTTGGTTTGGAGCACCTTCATTTCACCTGCATTACGAGCTGAACCACCTATGAGTCCTGAAAAGAGGAACAAGGTCTTTGACCCTTTTTCTGACACCTTCACTCACAGCTAAGATTTCGCTTAATGGATCATTGGAGCACTCTTTTTGCAACCGCGTTACAAGTTGATCCTTCTATGACTCCTGAAAAGAGGCACAAGATCTTGGACCTTCGGGATTAGGTCCACCATGAAGAAGGGTCTGAATCTAAAATGTTGACACTAACCACCAAAAATATGAAAGATCTCAAAAGCACCATCATACTACACCTCAAGATGGCAAGATCACTACTTCCACTTCATACACCATCCTTCGGCACATTATTTTAGTTACCCGTCACTGCAAAATCTTCAGCCATCGTGCAACCCTTGCTGCCTCTAGACCACCCCACCACCAAAACCGGCAATCAGTTTGTCACTTTGAAGTTCAAAGGTGAAACCAACCCCACATATCTCAAGATAGGAAACCATTATTCCCTGCCATCACCACTTCCGCTCACACAACAGGGTTCCAACTTCATGAGCACCACTTGCAACACCAGCATCTCCAACCAATACAGCCATCGGTCACCAATTCCAAAGGACAAAATAAAACTACTGAGAAAATAGATTTTCCTTGTATTAATAATTTGTAAGGAAGTTCATCTTACGTGATTCGCAAGCTACCAACCATTGTAATAAACATTAAACAACTACCTAATAATAGAATAGTTCGTGACTAGTTTAACTCCATGCAGGCATAGCTTGATGGCTAGGAGACCATCCCACCTTGATTCCCTCAGTTAGATTTTGTTTTCCGCTAATATGCATCGTAGGCTTCGTATATTTAAGTCCAGCAAAACTTTGAAACTTCTCAGAATCTGCTCAAATCTAGGTAGTTAACTATTCTCTGAACTCACTAGGACTGAGGCCCTATTTCTTGGTGTTATTCAGAACACAACCACAATTTTGAAAACACGAGTTCCTATACGAAAATTGATTTTATGCATGGAAACCCTCCAAATATGACATCTGGCCATATTAGAAGATATTCGAAGTCAATATTAACATCTGCCACATATAAATGGAGATTCTCAAAATCCTGCGGCTGCATATTTCTCAGTCATGCTTAGAGACCTTGCACCCATTAGAAACATGCGTTTTATTCCTTTTGGGCAGTGTGCCAAGATATCGTAGCCGCCAGATGATCTGGTATACTCCACTTTTCAAAATAGGAACCACAATTTTCTTACTTATCCCATGCGGCCAATAGTTTACAAGTGCACTAGAAACCACTTTTCTTCCTTGGTTGACGTGGCCAATTTCTATATAACTACGAGCACCATCGTTTGCTTGTCTTTCCTCGAGCCTCTATTCTCCTTTATGAGCCAGTAAACATTTTACTGCTATGGTGCAACCAAATCACTTGCATACAGTACAGTATATAATACCGGCCGGCATGTAATTACCAGTGGGGTTCCAAGATACACTACAATAGACTTCTTTTGTACAAAGAAAATGGAAAAACACATAAAAATCCGTGTGAAACCAAATGATGGCAACTTTGAACCTGCTATCGCATACCAAATTTCAAAATACGAAGAACAGAACCAAATGCAACTTGCAGATACATCCCCTTGAACTGCCTAAAAGATCTGTTTAGTTTCCTTTGGCTAAATTATGGAAAATTCGAGACAGATCCAGCCCAGTTTGTTGACTCTGGGACACCACACTGTTTAGCATAAAATTTGCCAGAAATTCCATAGTCAGGTCAGTTGATACAAGGCATTAATATATTCCATAAAGACCAAAGCCAGATGGGAAAAGGTAACAGCATGGCAGGGGGCATTGGCAAGGCTTGATATAGAGCAATAATTATTTCTTATCAGAAGGCAAAGTATACAAGGCCCCAAAAAACGTAAATCTCATTTAAAGATTCAAGCAGAGCATTAAACCATCAGATCAGTTAAAGTCAAATATATAAGTACTTGCCGCAAACTTACTAAACCAAAAATACCCCAAGTTCATGAATTCCAAAAACGAAACAAACCGTAGATAAGTTACCAAACCACCACCTATTTATGCATATCGACTGAAAAAATTCCCACCCAAAACCAGAGACTATCTAAAAGAACGATCCTGTGCATAACCCACCAAAAGAAAACACTGAACAGATATAGCAGATCAAAGTATCTAAAGAAGGTATGAGAACAAGAGATCAATCAATACGATTACTCTTTTTCAAAGCTCCATCAGATATCAGTCTTCATGGACCTGAACTGTTAGGGCATTCTCTAGCAAAGTGCCCTTCCTCCCCACATTTGAAACAGCTATTTCCACCGCCGCCCCCGAGCCTCCCAAAACCACCGCCTCCCCCGCCGCCTCCGAACCTTCCAGATCCTCCGCCGCCGCCACTACTAGGGCACTCCCTCGAAAAGTGCCCATGTCCACCACAATTAAAGCACGCCCCTCCACCACCACCTCCGCCTGATCTGCCACGGTGGGCGTTGCACTCTCTTGCCACGTGTCCATACTCGCCGCAGTTAAAACAACCCCCGCCGCCTCCACCCCCGAGGTCACGTGATGTCAACTGGCTTCGACAGTCCCTCGCTAAGTGCCCACTCTCCCCACAGTTATAACAACCACCGCCACCGCCACCGCCACCGCCACCGCCACCGCCAGCCCCGAGGTCACGTGATGCCAACTGGCTTCGACAGTCCCTCGCTAAGTGCCCACTCTCCCCACAGTTATAACAACCACCGCCACCGCCGAGGTCACGTGATGTCAACTGGCTTCGACAGTCCCTCGCTAAGTGCCCACTCTCCCCACAGTTATAACAACCACCGCCACCTACACCACCTCCGCTGCGAAATCCATAACCACCAGTGCGGCCGCCTCCAACACCGCCGTCACTCATCTGACTTCGACAATCCCTCGCTAAGTGGCCACTCTCCCCACAGTTATAACACCCACCGCCTCCGGCGCCACTGCGATACGCATTGCCGCCGCCGCCGCCGCTACGAAAGCCATAATCACCGCCACGGCCGCCTCTTCCGCCGCCGTAACCGTCGTTTTGAATATTCTCGACGGAAGATCCGTCGGGACCAGTAACGTCGACGGCCTTGGCGCGGTTATTCTCCGATATGATCAGGAACTCCACGACTTGACCTTCGTGGAGGGTCCGAAAGCCATCAGATTTGATGGACGACTGGTGGACGAACAGATCTTCGCTGCCGTCGTCGGGGGTGATGAAGCCGTAGCACTTCTGGTCATCGAACCACCTCACAGTCCCTCTTGACCTTATCTCCTCCTCCATTGATGTATTCACCGAAGAATCGAGCGTCCCCCGTAAAAAACCCTAACCCTACGGCTCTCAAAGGGCTCCAATACATATATACAAAACCACACGCAGGGAATATGCCTCCAACTTTGGTTGTCAATTTTGCCCATCAATTCTCATTGTTTTACCAAAAGATCTGTTTATAATTGATCTTGAATTTTTTTTGAATTGTTCAAAGCTTAATTATACTTGATTTAATAACTAAACAAATCAAAATGGAACATGTTTTACGTTTTTATTTAAATTAAGTTTTAAAAAGTTATTAAGTGGCTCGATAAATATGTAGTTCCCAAAATTAAAATTGACTCGTAATTTGCTTCATCAAAACTCTTTTTATAAAGAAGATATATTAACTTTTTTTATCAAAACTCTTTTTGAATCTAATTATGTTCTTTAAATTAAGGTGTTGTCTGATAAAACTAAAACTGAAAGTTGAATGTTCAAATAATGAAAATTAATTGCTAATTTTTTAAAGTTAAAAATTTGTTTGGATTAAAATTATAAACTGAATTAAAACAATCTATTTGATACAAAGAAAAATAAATTTTAATAAAAACATTTTTAATTGTTGGTTTTTAGTCTTTTTAATGATTGTCTATCTTGTAGGGTGGTGGTGGAAGAGTGATAGTAGAAAATTAATGACTACATGTAATGGTATGGTAGAATGATGGTGGTTTTGGTGGCAGGTGGGGTTGTAGTGGAGAGGTGGTAATGGTGGTGGACATGAAAGCAAGTGGCGGTTTAGTCGCCATGACAAAGAATTGGGTATATCATGGCTGTGAAAGGTGTTGGAGACAAAGAGATGGTTGTCGTTGGGGTGATGGTGGTGGTGGAGAGAGGACAATAGTTCGGTGGTACAAAGGTATAGTAGTTGTAATAAAAGTGGAATAGAGATGACATTAGATTGGTTGAAGCGTAGCGGTGGTAGAGTTGTTGCGGTGGCCGAGCAGTGGTTGTGACGGTGACATGATTGGGGTAGAGTGTTTGTGGTGCAGCAAATGGCAGTGGTGGTGGTAAAGCTGGCAATGGTAGACGCAATGGTGGTGATCGAGAGTTTGTGTTGGTGGCACTAGCAGTAATGGTCGAGTGGTTGTCACGCTCTCAATTTTAAATATAATAAAATTATACATTAAATATAAATAAAGACTCATAATCTTTCCAAAATGCTCAAAAGATCCATTGATGAAAGTTAGAGTGCAACAAATCGCAACAAGTCATGCATCAACAATACCAAAACAAGATACAAAAGTCATGACTCAACAAGTCCATGAAATTGGCTAAGCGTATCAACATGCTACACGCATCGACAATGCCAAATGAAAATATCACACGGTTATGACTACCAAGTTTATAATGATCGAGTTCCAACAAATTACGCAATTAAGTCGAAAACAAATGAGGGTATGACAATGGTGGTCGCGGTAATAATGATGTGATGGTGATAATGGAGTAGTGGTTTGGTTGAAGGGTTTGTGGTGGACTGGTGCTGTTGACAAAGGCAAAGGCGATGGAGTGGTGATGTTGTGGTGGTGGTGGCGGTGGTAGCAATAGTAACATGGCTGGTGATGATAGAAGATGGGGGTATACAACTACCAATAAACTCATTTAGAATGAAGGCAACTTTAGTTTTTACAAATTTTTAAGCCTACATTTTATAAAAGTGCTTAAAATTTTAAGCAATATAAAATAGGGTGAATTACACTGACATCCCTTGAGGTTTCGAACAAATCAATGTCCTCATGAGGTTTTTGAAATTACTCTAAACTCACTCACTTTTTAAAATATTATACAGTTATCTTCCATTTCGTTAAAATCAATTAAACACGGTAAGTTAAAGTTTAATATTTTTTGACGAAACAAACTGTAACATAAGTCTTTTTTTGTCCAAAATAGATTATGTTGAATTTTTAAAAATTTTCTAAAGTCGAAATTCA
>JABCMJ010056756.1:0-10099 GCA_014822125.1 Arbutus unedo
AAGTATTTAGGCTAACTAGTGGTAAAAACGGTTCGGTCCCATCAATTCGAGGAGGAATATAAATCTCCGAGCCCGACCAAATAATTGGTGGACAAAAATCGGTTCGGAATGGTTCAGTACGGTCGAGTTTTTTAGAGATTTCGAGTTGGGCTTAAAAATTATTTGGGCCTACCATGAGTGGGCTCAAAACAATTCGGACCTACGAATAATGTTTGGTCGATGCAAAAAAAGATAAATGACAGGAGGTTTCTATAGAAGTACCATCACAGAGCACTGATGGAACACAAAGATAAGAATAGAAAAAACACAACTAAGAAATGAATTCACTAAGTTTAAGGCACAAACCTCTTAACTCCATTCACCCTGGCTTTCCACAATCACAGGAAGGTTGGATGATCTCCTATAGGAAATGAATTCAGTAAGTTCAAGGCACAAACCTCTTCACTCCGTTCACCCTAGCTGCTTCAAGCATGTTAAAGCTGATCATGGTTTTGTTATACGTGTAAACCACACTTGCATCTAAGGAATGCAATTTAATTTTTCACCGAGGGAGGACCTAAGGTCAAGTAGGCTTAGCGCATTTTCCACCCAGACTACATGCAAATTACTAGCAATATTGTATTTTATACAAACTTGTTACCAAACCAAACTAAGCATGGTGTCCAAAAGCAGCTAAAAGTCGCGCTTTCTTCTAGGAACAGACCATGAACACCCAAACTTATTTACTTAGACAAGCACAAAAACACAGAAAATAGTTGAAATATGTAGACATCCAGCTGTATTATGGAGGTATAGGCTTAACTGCATTTGAAATCTCAGGTGGTAATACCCTTGGTCAAGCTTTTCAAGGGAATGATTGAGTCATGAAACAAGAAACGTACCCATGTACTTGAACAAACAGTATGTTACTTACCGGAGATTGGAGACCCACTGAAAGTATTAAGGTTCTATTGCTGGGAATCTTGTGATTTATTATAAATATGTAATTTTCACTTTCTTATTATTTATGTTCATATTCCTTTTTTCATACATAAAAAATGTTGTCGTAAGTTCATATGAATGAAGACAAAAAAAGAGAGTGCAGCTAATTTTGAAGGGAAATGTAAAAAACAAAACCTTCACATCTCCTAACAAATTGGGGTTCAAAAACTACCATTTGTAATAATAGGCTTCATAGGCTGGATTTATGACTATAGGGCCGGCCATTCACGAGACAAATAATTTAATACAAATGACATGAACTATTAGTTTTTCTTCTAGCCAATAATTTAATAAGTACATTTAGCGAAATAGGGCCTTAGTCACACTTGGAGAGATTTTACTAGAACCCATAAAAGTGTTTGGATGATAATTTGCAGAATATATTTTAAAGAGAGATACCCTACACACTTAAAATGAAAATCCCAAAAACTCCTATAAGTTTTTAGATTATTCATTCTCCAATTCATTTTTTTAAATCCCGTTTGATTCATTTAAATTTTAAATGTACAACCAAACAAGCAAGACGCTAAAATGTATAATGCATAATGAAAAACCAGGGCACCCAAACATGACCTAACTAACAGTAGCGGAGTAATTGTTATCAAAGTGAGATATCAAAAGCACACACTCCCTGGCAAAGTGCAAAAGCAAAACGTTTTGTATTCTCTTACAATCCATTTTGTCATTGAAAATGAAAGATAAAAATATGTTGGAGTTAATATATACAAAAAGTCTAAGAAGACACACCCTTATTTTTTGTGCACAGATCTAGACACAGATGTGTATAAAATAGTTGGATGCACGTAGAGCTCACATTGTTTTGGAGACACCGACGCGCATCTAAGTTCGGATATGCGCACGAATGGTGTGTTCCTAGACTTCCACAAAAAATAAACTAACCCATAATATACGGAAAATTTCTCAAACATGCTATACTAAAATAAGGTAATTAGGAAAATCCATAGTCAACTTATGCAGGCCATGATACAAATGAATGGATGATAAATACAAAAGAGGGCTTGTGAAGTACCAACCTGCCCTCATTACTCATCACACGAATTGAGCAAAGAGGGCCAACTAACTGGACAAACTATCAGAGACAAGAAATCTCGAAAAAGAAACCCTGATTTATTTACCACTGAATACTGCATCCATTGAGAATAACCATGAATGGACTCTTTTGAGCAAGGGAAGAAATTAGGGGTTTAGGAATTTAGGGTTTAGAAATTTTGAACAGTTGTTAAACACAAAGAACAGAGGAAAACTTACTTCTTTCAGATGGTCAAGGTCACAGTAACAGAAGCTGAGAAGGGAACAATACAGATCACTCCATTCCTGGAACAAAAATCATGATCAGAACAAAAAATAAAAGGAATAATATAAAGCAAACCAAGAACGAGGACTCTGGAGAGATTCATATTGACGAAATGAACAAATCGAACCAAACAAAAATAAAAGGAATGATTCAGATCAGATGAACGATTCAGACACAGAGCACAAATATGATCACAAATCTATGAACAAATCGAAATATGGATTGTCTTGCCTGTAGAGATTCGTTGGCGATGAAGTAAAACACAGATCTGCAGTTCTGTCGCAACGAAGAAACGATCCTTGGAGGAGAAAAGGGTAACTCAGCTCTGCTGGTGGTCGACCGGCTCCGGAACACCTGGTCCCTCCTGGTACTGAGGGGTTTGCCAAACCGTTCACCTTGTTAGTCCGGACGAGTTTTGCAAACCAAACAACGTCTACCTAAACCCATGGGATTCGTTAACAAACAGGGCCCTCAAAAGCTTCATCTTCAAGCACTGGGGATGAGAGAGGAGGAGGGAGGAGGGAGAAACGTAAATGAAGGAAAACCTAGCATGAATCGAGACAGATAGGGAAATTAAGTTATAGAGAGGCCAGGGTTTCAAAATGCATGAATCGAGAGAGACAGATAGGGACACATTTGAGCGGGATGAAAACCTAACATGAATCCATTGGAACAAATCTCAATAGGATACCCTGTTTTATTATACATAAATAGAACTCTCTACAGAAGTTATATTTATTTTTGGGAACAAGATTTCTGTCTGATAAACACAAAAACACCGTTTGGAAGTACAACGGCACGATTTCTCGTTCTAATTATTTAGTATATATTAAAAACAATTTTTCTATGAACTTTTTTTTATTTTTATATCTATTTCTTTAGATTGTTCAAAGGTTTGGAGTTTTATACGATAAGTTTAAAACGTAAACAAATATTTTTTATTTTTTTCTAAAAATGAATATAACTCAAGAAAATCTCTTTGTTTTAGATTATAAGTGTCATTTGAACACACAATACATGTGCAAATACCATTTCATAAATTTCTTAATAATTAGATAAAATAAAGATAAACATACAAACAGTGTGTGTTTTTAGTTTTTCTGGTTTCATATCAGAGAAACCCACTTGCTAGATCAATTCATTCAACCCCCAAAAAAGCCATGTATTTAGGAGTCACACGGAATACATGTCCAAATACGATGCGCGTGCAAATTTGATTTGATATTTTTTTATAGTTGTTACGTAGAATAATTTTTTCTCTACCAACAATTAGGGGTGTAAATATAAACCAGTAAACTGAACCAAATCGATAGTTCGGTCAGATTTTTAGCTTAGATCAGTCCAGTCTTGTCCAGTTTGAGTTTTTTAAAAAATTTCGATTTTTAAGATTTAGAAGGCAGACCAAATTGGACTGGACCGGTTCTGTGAATGCTAATCCTGAAAATAAAATAATATTATTTATCGATTGTAATTTACACTAAAAGTTGTAATTGTTTCTCAATTTGCACTTTACATGAGAGTATAGCTTGGATCGCAACTTTATTGACTTTGTATACACACTACTTTAGATTGGATGCGATTATTTTTTATTGTGATTGCGATGCCGTTATTCTTGATTATGTGACATTATTCTTAATTACTTAAATTTTTTTCAAAAAAAATTGGTTACAATTGGATTTTCTTTATTTTTTACATTTCTTTAGAAATATGGACTTGGTGTCACCCAATTGAAAAACAGACTAAACCGGACCAAGCTGATAGACTTTAGTCCGATTTTCGATTTTTCATTTTTTCAAACCGAACAACCGGCTCGGTCCGAGTTTATTAGTCAAATTGGACCGATTACACCCCTACCAACAATTCGATCGAATCAATTTTTTAAAGCAATTTTTCATAGTAGTTTTAGAATATTTTTTTTTAAAATATTTGTACGGTTATTAGAATGGAATAAAGTTTGTAATGAATTTTTTTAGAAAGGAAAAATGTGAGCCCATTTCAAAGAAGGGTTCACATAGAAAAAAAAATTTCCCTTTATAATAGTATAGATAAAGTAAGCGAGAGAGCAAGTATCTCCTGTTTTATCTCTTGTTTCCGGCGTGAGATTAAAATTCGGATTCATCTTCATATCTTTTGACATATGACAGGTTTTGGAGCGCGTGAGTAGTTTTAAAATTATTGTATTTTTTTTTTGAATAAGCATTTTTTTTAAACATTAGTTTGCTTTACATAATTGTCTCTAAGTTATTTGGATCAATGATTAATTAGATTGTCAAAAAAAATATTTTTCATGATAAATTTATAAGAATGTGAATTAGCCTTAGTATAATGTTAATAATGCAAGGGTATTTTATTTATAATAGTAATAGATATGTCTTAGTGAAAATTTCTAAATTTTATGTTGTACCTTTTTATTTTAAAAGCAGAATCCAAGACATAAAATATGAATTCAATATAACGAACATTAATTATACCAAGCTCATCTACAGCTTATACTTACCTTTCCAATATAACAAAGGTATCCATGGTTATTATGAACAAAACCCATGAACAATACAAATTCGTATTTCATTATTCTCAAGTAGTTAGGTCAGTTTGTCCAGTTTAAAAGGAAATCGTTTTGAGCTCGAGGTTGAAGAAGAACAGAGGCAAGTTATTCTTAGCGTTTTCACCATGCTTCTAGTGAACAATAGGCGGTTGTAGGCCATGAAGAAGATGTGGGTCCGTTGCGGTGGTGGCTGATCTAGAGAGACAGGAGGAGCCATCGTTCTGTAAGAAGGAACCCGAAACCATGAATTGTAATTTTGGGATGGAACAAGGGTCCAAATACGTCGTTATGGAAAAACGAACAGTGCTCTTAGCAAGCGCGTTGTTTGAAAACGACGACGCCGCTTTTGGTTCATTGGAGCGCTTACTATGATTCTCCAATGTCATTTTTAGGAGACGTTCCTTTTCCCAAGCAGCACCCCCGCCTCCTCCTCCTCCTCCTCCTCCTCCTCCTTTCTCTCTCTCTCTCTCTCACACACACGCACCTACCTTCCCGTCTTCTTCCTTTTGGCCACTGGTCTGGTATTCCTTGTATACAATCACTTAGTTGCACTGCTAGATCTATTTCTGTAGATTGTGCAAGGATTTAGAGTTTCTATACGATAAATTTAAAACGTAAAAAAATAATTTAAATTTTTTTTATTTTTTTCTAAAGATGAATATAACTCCAGAAAATCTCTTTGTTTTAGATTATAAGTGTTATTTGAACACACAATACATGTGCAAATACAATTTCATAAATTTTTTTAGGAGGCACACGTAATACATGTACAAATACGATACGCGTGCAAATCTTGAATCAATTTTTTTATTGAAATCTTTTTTGTGTACTTTTTTAGAGCATTTTTTAACCCTTTTTTTAGAATAATTTTTCCCATAAATATCTGTACGGTTATTAGAATAGACTAAAGTTTGTAATGCATTTTTTTAGAAAGGAAAATGTAAGCTGACTTTAAAGAAGAGTTCACACCAAAAAATATTTTCTATTTGGCCAAACTTATTTTTCTGGATTATTTTTTTGTCTCTATATAAAATTCTTTTGCATTTTTTGTTTTGCCCTCAATATTTTGTGGATTATTGATCAGTGTTGATGATAGGAATCTAAAAAGTATAAAATTGATCCAAAAGTTAAAAAAATATTACTAAAGACGACGAATAAGTGCAAAAAAAATTTTATTTTTTGATTATTTTTGTCTTTTTAAAATTTTTTTCAAATTTTGTCTATTATTTATAATTTTTCTGAAAGCTCTTGTCAAGATGAACCAATAATTCACAAAAAGTTGACCAAAGACAAATTTTTTTTACATAAACACGAAAAAATAATCCAATAATCTAATCCATCCAAATGGATAATAGCATAGATAAAGTAAGCGAGAGAGCAAGTATATCTTGTTTCCGGCATGAGATTAAAATTCGGATTCATGTTCAAATCTTTTGACATATGATAGGTTTTGGAGAGCGTGAGCAGTTTTAAAATTACTCTGATTTTTTTTTTTGAACAAGCATTTTTTTAAACATTCGCTTTAGATAATTGTCCCAAAGTTATTTGGACCAGTGATTAATTGGATTGTCAAAAAGAAAAAAATCTTTGTAATTTTGTTTAGAAATTTTGAAAGAATGTGAATTAGTCTTAATATAATGTTAATACTAAAAGGGAATTTTATTTATAATAGTAATAGATATGTCTTAGTGAAAATTTTTAAGTTTTATGTTGTACCTTTTTATTTTAAGAATTTCCTCCTTTGAGACGAACAAAAATAAGAGAATAAGATTATTGCAAAACTAATTAAAGTTCATAAAAGACAACGTGTTAGAAAAATAATCCAAAATAAATTTAGTCTAAACTAAGCATGTAAATTAGATTAATTGAAGGATGATAGGTGCAATCCTTTACAAAGTAGGATATTTTCTCCTATATGAAAATCTAGATCACCATTTTCTTCCTAATAACGATAGTGGTCTTGGTAACTACCGTCTACTGAATGGTGAATAATATATAAATAAAAACAAATATTAATACATGTTAACGGATATCAATGTACTTTTTATATATTATCCATCGCCTAATAGACAGCGATTAGCAACCTCCTAACGACAAGAGTTACAACAATATAAAAAATAATTGCACACTTTTTTTGGGCGAAATATTCGAAATATATGACCCTTGGGATTGTTTTCCTCATGAAACCTTAATGATAGTTTCTGGTGACATTTTGCTTGCTTTTAGTGCTCTCTTCATATTTGCTTGGGCATAAACATTTGCTCAGTATAATGAAGCATTAATGTTAAAAGATTATTTATAAAACTTATAATGTTCGAAGTCCATCTAAACCTAAGAGGTCTACACGAGAACCGTTCAATAAAAATGTACCAAATTTAACGTGCTTATGCACATATTTTGTATGCATATAAAAAAGATTGGAATAATGTAAAGTTGGGATTCTTTGGAGTATAAAAGAATATTCAAGTCTTTGGAATGAAATTCATCTTCAGCATTTCTCCATCAAAAGTGAGGGGACTTGAGGCCCTATCTCCCCCTTATGATTCATGGCTCTTCCATTTCCAATCAACAAAGCAACTAACATGAGAAATCAAGTTCCAGACTTGATAAATAAATCGACCATCTAAATTCAAGTGTCAGCACCTTAGGAATGAAGAAGTGCACAAAGAGAATGCTTCGAATCGATTTTCCCCTACAACGCCCGCGTTGTTCACGTCCAGAGAGGATGGTTTCCTCTTTCTCACTGTAATCATACCTCAATTTCACATTTCACGTTGTGTAATTTGTCACTACAAAATGGTTTCAATAGCGAAAAAGGAAAAGTGTATGATCACAGTCATGAAAAAACAGATATTGATGAACTTAAATCACAAGTGATTCTCTAATCAATTGGTTATACACAGAACTTGCCGTAATTGATCCAAAAAGTAAGATTTCCAGGTAGAAATTCAAGAAAGAGGTTTTAGTTTCCTATTGATATACATGCAACTTGAGTTCTACTTGTATATTTAGCCTCCATTGAATTTAGCGAGGACGCTTCTGTAGCACCTTTTGTTAAAGAAAATGATGAACAAGACAAAGAAGAAATGGAAATGGAAAATTTTATTTCTTTGACCACAAAAAGTTGAGAAATTGTCAGCTTACACTAAAACAGCTGGGATTGCAACGAACTTTCCCTTCAAATTGCTTTCGCAAACAAACACAACACAAGCTTATCAGCTGGGATTGCTGAGATGGCAATCCTTGTCCAATCTTCATGTACCAATCACCATTGATAACCATTAAACAGGCAGCAACTGAAAAGCTTGAACTAAAAAACCACTTAGAAACAAAAACCTTGAGCCAAAAAGTCTTTTAGCCTTTCTCTGGACTGATATCATCACAATGAGCAGCAACAATTGAGTCTGTATAATGAATTTATCACTTGAACTTTTCACTACAGCTTTTAAATAATTACTTGAATTTATTAATTTGATGACGATTTGATTTCGGCATACGCTCTGTATAATGAATTTTTCTCAACACCAACTACACCCAAGGAGTCTGCCTTATTACATTGAATTCGACAGAATTTCTCATTTGCTCAACCCAGAAACCAGAGATCTTGATGATCTCGAATAACATTCAACCATGGCCAAAACTGTAGTCGCCTTCCTTTGAAGCTTCCCCACTTCATTTAGGCTGCGACCAGTCAGACGAAAAAGCATTAACCTAGCCACTATTCCATAAACCTCCACCATTTCCCTCGACAGAAAAACCTTCTCCAATAGCCTCAATACTTCTTCCTTTAAAGAATCCGTCCCCCAACTCAAACCTCCAATATTTGATTCATTGCATCATTCTTATGCAAAAGATTTGCCCCTTTGTGAGGACAATCTTCAAGAACGAGAGTTGACAGTGCTTGAATTACTTCATAAGTCGTGGCGTGAACCTTTTTGTGTAACACATTGACCATCTTAGGAACCACATTTGCTTCCAACATGCAAAATGTAGTTTGACACTACGAGTACCCCATGGGCTAAGCATAAGGGGCCGAGTGGCGGTCGAAAGCACCAGAAACCAACTTTTTTTCATGTCAGTAAGTTTGGGACTGCTTGAAGGAAGATTTCCAATCAAAGCAGCTGCTCTTGCCTCTTGGCTGTCATTGAACTCGACTCCAAAAATTTCACAGGCAAAGGGTGTGCACCTAGTTCAACCACCATTCTCTGGACTCGAGATTTGTGGGGTCTGTGAACCTGAAAAGCGCGCTCAAAGCGTTTTCTTTCACTTCCATTGACCCCAATCGTAGTATGCTTATTATTGCATTCAGACCATCCAATTCAATCAGTTTCCTGGTGAGTGATTCTTCTGATTTTGGAAGGTTGGCTAATAACCCAGCTGCAACAATCTGTACATCACCGTTTTTGTTGTTTTCTAAAAATCCCACTAAGGTCTCCAGCTTTCTTGGCTTTAGAAGGTATTCCACAACTCCTTGTGGCTCTTGCTGTGAGAAGAGGAAGAGAAGATTTATCTTGGTTTCACCAATTTCAAGATCGGAGTCATCAAGAAGAGGAACGATTAATGAAACACCATTAGAAGAGAGAACAACCGTCTTAACTAGATTGGATTCAGCTTGACAAAGTTTAAGAAGCGTACAAAGGGCTGGCCACCTCACAATATATGATGCGTTGGGATTCTGTTGAAAAGCTAACAAGTTAGTGATGATTGGGTGCACCTCAAGTTGGGTTCTGTTTTCGTCGATGAAGAATTTAGTCATGTCTCCATTGGAAGCGAGTCTTTCAAGCACTTCAAAACATTTTGCAATTACAATCGTGCATAAAGGGAAAGAGAAGGTTAGTTTTAGAAGAAGAGGAACCGGGTTCAAACAGAGTGTCTATTGGACGAAGAATAGTTCAATTAGGGGAGGCATTCCACATAAAACTTCAATAGGAAGATTGAAGCTACCTGTTTTTGCTTTTGCTAAAGTTGGCTTCACCACAACATGCATGGTAATGAAACTAGTCGGAAGCTCTTCAAAAGGTGTTTTGCATTGGCCAACAGTTCTGCTGTTCTCTAGAATTTTACCAGCATTTATTGATTTGACATCATTTGCAGCCCTGGCACAATTATCTTATCTGAGTTAAAACCAATAAAACATCAATATCAAATGTTAGAAGTGGGAAAAAACTAAAAAAGGCATGTAAGATGAAGAAGCAGGATGATGGGAATTATGTAGAACAGTTGAAGGAAGAAAATTGGGGTCATCAATGAAATCGCAA
>JABCMJ010056800.1:0-13702 GCA_014822125.1 Arbutus unedo
GCCACCTTTTCTTTCTTTTTACCATTGTCATTTGGAGCAAGATCTGTAGGTACTGCATGCATGTTTTTTAGGATAATCTTGAGATGAAATGGACTTTTTTTGGGTTTCTATTTTATGACTGTGAAGCATGAATATACGCTCAAAGACGGATATAATAAGATAATGCTATATAAGTCAAATACATTTTCTCTTTTTGTTAATTTAAATTTCTTATCTAAGCTTGTAGGACGAAATACATGAAGAGTCCAACAATGTTTGTTTAAGTAAGTAAATATACGAAATGAATGATTTTCGCGTTATTTTCACTCTGGAACCTACCTTTCCTTGAAAATTTATCAGATACCCCCCACGTTTGACATTGGGATTTATCTAGAAAGCCAAATGATGTGAGGAATCCAGGCTGGTGTCAAATAATTAGCCTTTGTGCATTACATGTGCATACAACTATTTAACACCTTAGAAAGGTGTAGTGAATGCTAATAATTGCTATCCCTTAGAAATCTACCGGTCCTTTGCTTTCCAAAATGTATTTTTTGTGGAAAGTTGGTCCAAGACGTTCAATCTTTTGGGGCTGAGGAATCCAGGCTGGTGTCAACAACGTAGCCTTTGGGCATGACATGTGCATACAACTATTTAACACCTTAAAATGGTCTAGTAAATGCTGGATGCTATCCAATAGAAATCTTGCGGTTCCTTAATTTTCAAACCGCATTTTTATGTGGAAAGTTGGTCCAAGATGCTTAATCTTGTGGGGGTGATTTATAGGTCAACTTTTAGTTAACTTGGTTACTCTATTGGGACACGTGAATATTTCGTAGTTTATAGGGTAGCTTTGCCAAGGGTGCCTAATGTGGAGTGCTAGGTTG
This sequence comes from Arbutus unedo, assembly GCA_014822125.1. NCBI lineage: Eukaryota > Viridiplantae > Streptophyta > Magnoliopsida > Ericales > Ericaceae > Arbutus > Arbutus unedo. The sequence continues at coordinate 867 of JABCMJ010056800.1, forward strand.
AAGTGTGTTAATTGTTTTTACTGGATTTGAGAATCCGTCTAATGGACTTTCGGGCCAGAACTTTCTCATCAAGTCGTTGTTCCTAACATACCTTCACTGTTCTCTTATTGTACAATTCGTATTAGACATACTATGGAATATTTTTGCAACTTACGAACCTACTTACTGCAGGGTTGCAACTGAACAATACAAGGATGAAAAACCTCACCTACATGTCCTCATCCAATATTCTAAACGGTTCAGTATAAAGGATCCACGAAAATAGGATTTTAAGGACCCATCCAATGGAGAAACAAATTATCAGCTTTGGATTGGAGTAATGTTGTAGCAGAGATGGAGGAACAAACCACTTGGACCAAATTTCGGAACTGGAAAACAGATCTTAAGCTTCAAAACGTCATTTCCTTGCATCAATTTTGGGATATAGTTTTTACAAGCAGCTGGAATGGTACTATTGGATTTTAAACGTTTTGACCGAATTACATAGTTATACGTCTTGTTCAGGAAAAGCTAAGGGAAATGAAGCCTGGGATGTTATCACAGGAACTAAAAGAAGGTCTTGGTATGCCAGAAGGAGCTCCTCCCCCATGGCTCATCAATATGCAGGTCAGTTGATGTAGTCTGAACAATTGCAAGTTTTTTTTAGAACTTTTTCATCTCAATTGTTATCGTATGAAACATGATGAACTTTATATGTATCGATTTTTTGTTTGACTTTTTGAGTTTTAATGCCAGAGATTTGGTCCACCACCTTCTTATCCACACTTGAAAACTTTCGGGGCTGAATGCTCCGATTCCTCCCGGAGCCCGTTTTGGTTATCATCCTGGATGTTGGGGCAAACCGACTGTTGATGAAGTAAGTTCTACTATTTAGTTTACTTTGTATTCTGCTTATATTCTCAATTGTTTATTTATCTCAAGATGTTATTTATCATGACTATTTGTTTGTCATTGTCTTTATGTATGTTTGTCGCGATACGCTTTCGAAATAGTATCGCTGACTGCTGTACGGGGATGTACTCGGCGTTCAGCAGAAAGAACACCCCAACTGTGAGGTACTAAAAGCATATTTCTGCTTTTTGTGGTTGATCGAGTGTTTTAGGATTAAGATTTTTGCATGTGGTATTGTGGTGCTTGGTAGTAGTAGTTGTAAATCAATCTCACTCAGAAACTGAAGACGTAATTTGAATAATGAATTGCATTTCCTATTTCTGAACTTCCATCTTAAGTTTTCCAGAGAGATATTTTTGCAATAATGGTGTTTCTTCTAATTTTTTTGCAAGGATAATGGGAGACGTATTTGGTTTTCTATGCTGCTTAAATCATAGTGTTGATTTTGTTTCATGCAGAGATGAAATTTAATGGCTAAGGTTTATACTAAATCGTGTCAGAATTGGGTGGTCCATCATCAATGATGTAGCCAGATATAGATATTCCACCAGATGTAGTTGATAAGACAAAGCATTGGGGTGATTTGGAGGAAGAAGAGGAAGAACAGATCGAAGAAGAGGAATTAGAGGATGGCATTCAATCTGTTGACAGTCTTTCAAGGTATTTGTAAATGCCTTTTTGGAATGTGTACTTCATTCAAGGTTAGTATGCGGCTTTTTCTTGTTATGACAAGAAATTGATGATTGTTGTCAAAGTTATCAATTTAGTACCGGCGACAGTACTATTTGTGTTGCTGATATAGTACGTACCGGTACATATGTCTATCGGCGTACCGTTTCAGATTTATCGTTAAAATTAATATAAAATTTTGGGTTAGTTAAATCAAAGTTCTATTAACTCTTACAGCGTAGGGTTTCATCCCATTTACTTTTTAAAGTTATGTTTTCATTTCATATTTGCATAGTTTAACATTTTTGCCATTACTTTTGAGTATTTTTTTACCATCTTATAATTTTTTAAATTAGAACATATAATTCTTGATTTGGTATGTTTAAAATTATAGCACTAAATTAGGCTCCAAATATGGAATCGAATATGATAATTATTTTTCATTGAGTATTAAGAATATGACCGGAAATCTTAAACAACCAGAATAATATTTTCTAATGGATTTTTTACACGAAATCACATAAAATCTTAGTGATTCATTGGAATATTGACTCTATCTTCGAATTTTTTGCAGGGGATCACATAAAATTCTATTTTTATATTACTCATCATGTATCACATAGACCCACCACTTTTATGCTCTTGGTCACTAAAAATTGAGTGTTGCGAGTTAGGAGAAAGATTTCATCGTCAAACCTAAAGAACTTCTTTGTTGAAGGTTATTCAAATTACACGGCGAGAGAATAATATTTTATTGTCGTTCTTACTTTGTAATATCTGTTTTGAGTCTATGAATTTTATATGCTCTGCACTTTGAACTTTGATGGTCGCAAAAGAACAAAATATTTTTAGATTTGCAGAAATTTACCATCATCTGAAAATTTACCATAATCTACAAATGGTTGTTCTTTATTTGTTTCATCCCATTTTGAGCGTGAAAAATTTACCATGATATGCAAATTGACCATCATTAAAGATTAAAAAAATTTAGAGTTGTAGAAATTTATCATAATATACAAATTTACTATGATCTGTAAATTACTATCGCGAAATACAGACTAAATTTACCATCGCAAAATGAATAAATTTATTATGACCTGCCAATTTACCATATTTTGGTAATTACAGTGTAAGTTTATGTAGAATATGGTAAACTAACCATCTACAAATTTACCATCAACGGTAGAAATGAGCCGCAAGCTAGTTTACTATCACTATTTGTCTTCACCAAATGTATCATGATTCAATTTGGAATGATATTGTTAGAGGGTGCAAACTGAAAAGGAATGGACTGATCGCATCCCTTTTTCTTAGGGGAAGAATTGCTAAAATTAGACTAAATTAGAATATAGGGTAATTTGGGTATTTTTGAAAAAGTGAGACAAAAACTTTAGTTCCAAAATTGTATAGGATGAAACAAGAGGTATAGATTATAGATAGGATTCAAACAATAAGTGCCCCTAAAATTTTCAAATAAAATTTTTTAACAAAAAATTACGTTGAATATATAAAATAAAGTCTTACAACTTAAAAACAAATCACCAAACATAAAAAAGAATGATTTTAGTCTTAATTTATGTGTAATTATTCAAAAAATCATCAATTAAAAATTAGAAAAAAGATTGTGGGTTGGTACATGACGTACCGGCACATTGAATAACATTTCATCATACACACGGTTCTAAATTGAAATTATGCGAAAGCTCAACAAAATTCTGGGGGGGGGGGGTGTTGGGCGATTAAAAATTTAATAAACCACTCATGCCAATTGGTTGAGTTGATCAAGTTATTGCTATGGTTGTTCAATGTTTGTTCTGCTTGAGTGAATAAGTAATATGAGGAAAGTGATAAGAGCACCAAATATACGTGGAAAACACTTAAATATCAACTAATTCTTAAGTGAAAAATCATGAACCAACTACCAAAATTCACTATAGACCATGGAAGAAAATACGAGATGTGCAAGTACAAAGGTTTGTCCCAAAGTCCCTACTCCACTCCTTTGTGTGGCTCCCCAGGCCTATTCAATGATCTTATCGTCATCATGACCACCCACGTTTTGGATCTCCACAATCAAGTGATTCTGGATCTCACCCGGCATTGGTAGAGTGGCCAACATCTCTATAATAATTTGTGAATTAATGTGATGTGATGTGATGTGATGGATGAATGAAGAATGCAAAATTCTCGCACTAGATTCAAGAAACAACACTTAATACATGATCATGTAAGAAAATCTAGGGTGAAAAAGTATCAATAAAGTGATGGTAAATGTCCTTCAAAATCCTCTAAAAAACTCACGAGACTTGTCACAAAGAGGTGTAAGGCCATTCACTCTTTAGAGGCTTGGGGAACACTCCGTACCCTAAATGGGGTGAAAATAATGTTTATATATGTTCTTGTACATACAAAAATGCTCAACCAATTAGATTTTGAGAAAAAAAGGACAATATATGTAAAAAGATTGCGCGTCCAAGTGCCCTTGCCCCACAGGGGTGCCTTGAGGGCGCCTAGAATTCTGAAAAAATGGAAGCACCGCGCGATATGCACCTACGCGCCCACGGCGCGTTCCCGACGCGGGTGCTACTGGACGGATTTTGACAAAGATTTCAAAAAAAAATTTCCTAAGGAGGGCGTTTGGCCGCTTGGGCCGCGCGCCAGAGCATTCTTGCATCCAGAGCATACCAAGGGCGCGAAAGGGTTTAGAATGGAGGGAAACAATGAGCAAATGATATGCAAATGAAATGCGTTTACCATGTAACGGACTTGAGACCACGCATACACCTCTTTACACTTGATCTTTGAGAGACGTTGTCCTCATCTACGAGCTACCGAACCAAAAATCCCAAAAGAGAATGCATAACTTTTACAATGAAATGGGTGATTTTGTTCAACCAGAAGAATGCCAATTACAATTCTCCAACAACCTCTCCCTTTCGCTTTCTTTCGGACCAAAACCATCCCAAAGACAACGTGCATGGAAATAAACCCTAATTCTATCCAACTGCCAAGCAAGCTCCAAATCTGCACCTTATACAAAAACCTCATAAAAAATATATTATGCCGAAAAAGATAAACATCCACTGAAAAGTTACTAAGGCATGCATACTAACGACTAAGCAAGGTAAAGTGAGAGATAGTGTGACAGACCAATGGTAAGCAAAAGCCGGAACAAGCTCTGGGCAACCATAAGAACATGATTAGAGAGTCATGTTAAGGGGCGTCATCAAAACATACATAAAAACCACCATATCCAAGAGACGGTAACATAGAACGCCTCCTTCTCCAGCAACCAATTCTCCTCCTTTTTGACCCGAAGTGCCAAAGAGAAAGAACATAAGGACTAAAAAACGGAGAATGGTGCAGGTCCCAACCCTATCATCATTGTCATTGCCATCGACATCTGCATGATCGTCATCATTGTCATCATCGTCACGAGCGAGGGAAGGGTAGTCCATCCCAAGACGAGTCTCTATACGCCCAAGTTGGCCGGCCATATCCCCTAACGTAGACTGAAACGTGCTAAGCAAGTCCGTAAATTGGGCATTGTAGATTTCTTGCTGCTCAAACCGAGAGTCAATAGCAGTGAACCGTTCGCTGAACCCATCCATCCGAACATTTAGATAGCATAATTGCTGCTGAAGATAGGACATGTATTGATCGGCAGCTGGAGGAGGAGGAGGAAGAGGAGCAAATTCCGGGTCAGCAACATTGATGGGGTCCTCCTGAGGGGCGGTCCAATGACGCCATGGAGGATTATAATCCGGAGGAGGGTGGATAGGAGGGAAAGCCGGTTCCACAGGGGCATAAGAGGGCTCGGCAGGCCACCTGGGAAGAGTGTCACCTTTGGGCAGATAGGAAAGTCTCGTAAAGCTCTTATGTTCAGTAGAAGTTTCACGTTAGGGATAGACTTGGCGTTCGTACGTGTTCGAACAATGGAACAGTGAGGGAACGAAGAAATCGGGTGATAATGGATTGAAAGGGAAGGCTAGAGGTTGCCGGTGGGTGACGAGCATAGGCATAGATTGTCCACCATACATTAGACGCCAAGCCAAGAGAGTAGCCACGGCCTATCTCATACAACAAACACGCTCGAGAAAACGTGACCTCATGGATATGCTTCGAGGGCTTGATGAAAGAACAAACAATCCGATTCAAGAGTTGATTTCTGTTTGATTGCTCAGCATTGCTACTGGTGTTGAAACTCCAGATGTTATTGACCTTCGCAAGCAGCTAGCATAGAAAGGAACCTGGGAAGCCTTTTTACCAAGTCAGTATATCATGCATGAGTGACCCTTACCTTCTCTATTTCAGGTCTTGCATTATTGTTCCAGATTATTACTGTTCTTTTTTTCCCCCGTTAAGGTACTTGACGAAAAGGAAGAAAAGATTGCTCCGGGAACCTTACTTGGAACATCTCATACGTATGCTATCTTTTTTTCTCAACACATTTGGAGGCTATGTATTTATTTTTCTCAACATGTACATTTGTGAGACTATAATCTCAAAAGATTTGCACCTTTGTCCACAGGCCCACTAATCCTCTCGCAGCCTTTGGGATGAATTTACCTGAAAATTCTAATGTGCTTAGAAGATACGTTATCGATCTTTTATCAGTCATAGGCTTAATGATACATGTTTCTCGCGGATGCTTTTTTGTTTTGTCTATCATTTTTTCAGGCCGATCTGTTTAAAGGTCAGAAATCATATAGAGTTGATGTTACATTGCAGCCCGAAGAGTTGGAACTCATGGACAATGTTTTGCTTGCGAAGTAAGTAATTTCGGTACATGCTAGCCGCAATTTTACATGACTAACATCAGCATTTGTAACTAGCCTCAAATAATTTGTAATTTATGTCTGTCAGGCGGACACATTTATTTGCAACCTGTTTGAACTATACATAACCAACTCCACACACAAAAAAAATGTAACAAAAAAATACAGAAGTACATTACAAATCGCGTAAAAGTATGTAAGAAATGAACCGCAAAATATAAAACGAACTATAAAATTGCATGACTCCACATTTCTATGTGTGTAACACACCTTATCATAACTAAACCATAAAAGTTTACCACAGCTTTTCCACTAGAGTTTATTACTATGTTGCATTTCACAGGTACGAGGAAGCAAGGGAGGAGGAGAAGCTGCGTAGTCGTTAGATAATGATAAATTGTGATTTTATGGTTTCGGTTTTGTTTCTTTCGTCTTTGGATAGAATGCAAGTTGCCCATATATAGCTTGTGCATTTCGTGTGATTTAGGCCTCCGATAAAAAGAGCAAATAAGAGAGAGAGAGAGAGAGAGAGAGAGAGAGAGAAAAGAGATGATATTCATCCGGAAGAAGTCGAATTGATTGAGAAATTTTTATTGACAACACACTTACTATTATAAGTTTTAAGATACATTTTGTTAATTGTTTTATCCTTTTATTTTGGTAACTAGAATACCCATCTAGTCATCGAATTAAGGTTTATGAAAAAATTATAAGAAATTTCAAAGATGAGGATAAAGTTGTTGAAATTGAAAATCAAACTTAATTAATTTTATGTAGAGCTTTGAAACCAATATCTTTGTTTGCATCATAATTTTTGAAACATTTATAAAATTCATTGAGAAATGTACAAAATATGGAGAGTGGGGCCCAACTGTCTCCGGCCCTATACAGTATCATTTAGATACATATGGGGTAATTGAGGTGTCATTGGCTGTTCCAGCAGACGTATTTGATTTTGCATTTGGTAAAGATCTTATTCACCTTTTGCATGATGCAACAAACCACACGAAACCTATGTACGCCAACAATATAAAATGATTCTAAAGTGGATTATATGTACCACTCTTGATGTTGAGTTGTACGTTCTCCACTTCTTCACCGCTAAGAAAGAGAGAGAGCGCTCTGTCTTTCAATGAGAGATTTCTTATTTTGTTAAAATAAAAATATCTCATTTCTTGATTAAATATTGGTGTTCCGAATCGTTAAATGTATTTAGAACATATTTTTAAGAGTACCTTTGAGAAATCAATTCAAAAAATACTCGAAAGAATTTGATTCAAGTAGTTTTTCATTAATGCTGACAGAAACAGTTTTATAAAAAACTGACTAGATCAAGTCATACCAGATAATATTTTGAGTTGATTTTTCACAAATATCCTTAAAAATATGTTTTAAACACATTGAACAATTCAGATCATCAATATTTGATTAAGAAATGAAAAATTCTCATTTTAGCAAAATGAGAAATCTCTTATTAGAAATTATCTCTCTATATATATATGTATATGTCCACACAAATCGTTACCGGAGTAACATCAACCTTAATCTCTTGGTATGAAAGCCTTAAGAGTAGCATTGGACTCAGCAGCAAATCAATTACAAGCTACCAATTGTGCATAATAAATCCCACTTATAATCATATCTGGTCGCCAATGAAACGAGATGGATAAGTTAATTACGTGATTTAAATAATCATTTTTTTACACGACATCAATTAAATCATTTTAATTTTTCTCTGCGATGCAGTATCTTACATTGTTGGACTTTACTAATTAGTCGTTCCGAAAAACTTATCCGCCCTCATGGTCTAGGCAAAGAGGAAAAAAACACCACCTACTAGAATCTGAATAATTATTTTTAAATTAAATATATTACAAATTCCCCAAAATAGAGCAAATATGTGAAGATTAATCCCACTTACTTGTTCTGAATAAGTAATGGGCAGGACAGGAGGGGGTCAATCAAAAACAGTTGAATGAAAACACAGGATAGTTCATATGAGGTGGAAATCCACACAAGGGTCAATTCGAATGCTGCAAAGTGGAAATATCACAGCCCACAACACACTCACCTTATATATATATATATATATATATATATATATCTATCAAATGGTGTGTACTACTAATTAGATACAACAAAATATACATATATCCTTTTGTATAAAGACACGTGTTCAATGTCCAAATATATCTATTCTATATTTCTATGCTTGTGTTGCTTCTCTTATGTCTTTCTTCTATGGCTGCTTAATTATACATTCCTTAATGGCTACTCCTCCTCCTACCACCAGGAAAAAATTATTCATTATTTCTGGAATTAGGAACCCTGCTGTACATTTGCACAACAGGGCATGCTATATGATAAAAGAACGTCGTTTTGGCGCGTAAAATATTGACAAAAAATTATTCCTTTAGCAAATGATTGTTTGAGTAGTATTTGCGCGCCAAAACAATAATTGTTCGGGTAGTGTTTTTATTTTGGCGCGCAACACATCTTACTAAGTACAATGCACAACAAGCCTCCTGTTCTATTATTTCTGGAGTAATACACTATATTAGTGTAGTACGACAAAATAATATAATTTTTTCTATTGAAGTTGTTTAAAGCTCAGTTACGAATCGATACTTTTAACTGTATAGAAAAACTTGCAAATCTAATTTAGCTCTTGATTACTTTAAATTTAAATTAAATAACCTCGTTTTACCACACTGCATCATCCCTTTAAGCACTGATTAATCTCTCTAGTAGCAGAAGACAATATGACCAATTTGGTTACAACAATAATCTGAGAATTCTTTTTGGCATATCCTTCTTTTTGTAAGAAATATTAAGAACACATACCTCTAGAAAAAGATATGTCTCGAGCCAATTCGATCAGTTCCGGACATATTTGTATCTAGATGTGCTCGAAATATTTGCGTTACTAGCATTACTCTTTACGAGTGTGCCAAACCATTTCCTCGAGATTTTTTTTTTTGTATTTTATATATTTTTCTCGTGACCAAAAGAATCTAATTTAATTTATTAAACAAGTGACAACAATAATCTACCTAACAAACAAGAGACTCATATGGTCCACCCCCTTCTGTCTTTGGGTCTGAACTCATCATCCACTCTGGAACCATCAACACCTAATTGTGGTCCAGCACGTCGGCCCTCCAGCCCATTATGTGTTAACACGTGCGATAATGATACTTTATATTTTTTCTTCCATTAAGTACGTACGGGAATTAAATTGAAAAATAATTAAGAAATTCGGCAATGATAACAGAAACTGGCTCCTCTTCAGTTTTGATTGTTTTTCTTCGTCACAGTTTTGAAAAAAATAAAAATAAAAATAAAAATAAAATTAGACCTGTCCAATTTTTTTATCTTTTGGATTCCGATCGGGGCTACGCTGATAGTCAAAATCGTTTATTTTTTAAACCTCGTAAAAAAATCAATTTTACTAAAAAAAATACTGATAAAATAAATGATAATTTTATATTTTGTCTTAAGGTAAATAGTTTTTGACTAACCGAATACTGATGAGAAAGACCAAAATCGGAGAGGATAATAAAACATGGGCTGCTTGATCCCAATGCTAAAAATAAAAGAATTGGCGATTAAGTCAATTAATCAAATTCTAAATTGTTTCGATTAGATGGATTAATTAAGGATTTATATTTTGAGTAGTAGTGGAATGATGGGCTCAACTTGTCAGCTGGACAGACTGGACTCTTTCACTTTTGGCTATAAAATTCGTTATTATACTTAATTCCTAAGCTAAACCACTATTAGGTCGTTATCTTAGTAGTCCGACAAACATTCTCTCTCTCTCTCTCTCTCTCTCTCTAAAAAGTGAATTTACACTTTTAAACCAACTTTACCTTACCTAACCGACCGACTTTTTACACCTAATTTTAACCTGTTGACGTGGAAAAGAACAAGTGCGGCTTTGTAAAAGATAAGGCCATGCCGTTATTTTTCAGCCTAGAGGAAGCAACCAAACAAATAAAAGAACAAATCCTATCTATGCATATATATTTTTGAGTCAAAAACAAACAAACGAAAGAAGAGGAGAAGAAAACCAATTAAGCACGCAAAAGAAAAAGATTTATATGGTTTCAAATACATAAAGTAAACTTACTTCACGGATAGGTAATTTGTCAAGGGGTTTTCTTAAAAAGAGGTGAATGCTCAAACACCTACACAAGAAGTCTCACATATCTCCTTGCTAAAGTTGGTGTGTCCAAACGGACTTAACCACAGTTCGGATGAAAAAAAGGTCATCACATGTATTCAGATAGGCCTGACAACCGTACGGATGAACTTTCTAGAAGCTTCGGGAATCCGTACGGGTTGAGTACTACTGTCCGAATGGAAATTCTACTGTGTTCCCAAAATGAAATGCCGATGAGCGTCTGGACAGACGTCACTCCTGTCCGGACGAGAATCCCAAAATTAAGTCAAACTAACAAATCTCTACCTTAGCGAGATATCCAAACTACTGAACCAAATCCCAAAAGTTGCATCAAAACAAGAACCTCCTTGATCAAATTAAATCAAGGCTGCATCCACCTGTTGGTGCTCAAACTTTCTGCAAATTAATCAAGTCGAAACAATGTTGAAACTTGACCCCAGTAACAACCTTTCTGAGCATATCAACTAGATTGTTAGTAGTATCAATCTTCTTAAGTAATATGTCCCCTTATTCTACAATCTAACAAACAAACTGAAAACGAACATCAATGTGCTCTGTTGGAGAACAATGAACCTGATTCTTTGCCATATGTTTTACACTCTAACTGTCACAATAGACGATAACTTGCTCTTGCTCAATGCCCAAATTTGCTACCAGACCTTGTAACCAATTTGGCTCCTTTATGGCTTCAATCACACCTGTATATTCAACCTCTATGGTCAATAGTGTGACTGTCAACTACAAAGTACAATGCCAACTCACTAGCTTACCAGCCAAAGCAAAAACATAACCCATTGTAGAGCGACATTTATTAAGATCTCCCGCATAATTACAATCCACAAAACCTTTGATCAACAATAGTATGTTTCTCGAATTAAAACCAAGATTTATAGGCCCCAGAATATACCGGAATGAAAAAGTTCGTTTTCAACATGTTCTTGAACTACAAAATCGTAAATTCAAAGTTTGTGATGAGTTAGATCCAAGAACTCCAGGTTATTCTACATGATATTCACGCACTGGATGAGATTCATGCAGAATGGATGATTTTGAGTGAATAATTCCATGTCATCTATCATTTGGAAATTTTTGCCACATTAAAAGGATTTCAAAAACTATCTCAAGCACAAACATAAGGACATGAACCTGAAAGATTTGGTTGTACGATTGAGGATCGAGGAAGATAGCCTCAATTATGAGAATAAGGTGGGTTATCAATTTGCAGCAAAGGCAAATGTGATAGAACAAGGAAAGAAGACTTGGAGTAACAAGAAATGAGAGAAGCCTGACAAGAGTCAACATCTAGGCCCTAAAAGAGGCATAAGTTCGATGGGAAATGCTTTATATGTGACAAATATAGACATCAAGCATCAGAGTGCCGAAGCAAGCAAGGAAACTGAAACACGAAACCAGCGCAAGTCAACATGACTGAGGTATAGACTCTCACTGATGATGTTTTAGAATTGAGCCTTTCGGTCAGAATTGAACATGGACTTAACCACTGTTCGGACGAAAACAACATCATCACAGATATTCAGACAGGCCTAACAACTGTATGGACAAACTTTCTAGAAGCTTCGGGAATCCGAACGGGTTGAGTACTACTGTCCGAACGACAATTCTAGTGTGTTCCCAAAATGAACTGCCGATGAGCGTCCAAACGGACGTCACACCTGTCTAGATGAGAATTACAGAATTAAGTCAAACTCATAAATCTTTACCTTGGCAAGATATCTAAACTACTAAACCAAATTCCAAAAGTTGCATCAAAAGAAGAATCTCCTTGATTGAATTAAGCCGAGACTGCATCATCAAACGCCCTAAAGTGCATTCACCTGTAGGTGCTCAAACTTTCTGCAAATTGATGAAGTCCAAACAATATTGGAACTTAACCCTAGTAAAACCTTTGTGAGCATATCAATCGGATTTTTAGCAGTACCACTCTTCTCAAGTAATATGTCCCTTTCTTCTACAATCTAACGAGCAATGTGAAAACGGACATCAATGTGCTTTGTTCGAGAATGATGAACCTAATTCTTTGCTATATGTTTTACATTCTGACCGTCACAAAAGTTGTCGAGGGTTAGATTAGATGGATATGTAAGTTATCACGCCCTCAAATTTTAAAACAAAACTAATTAATCAAATAAACAAATATTTGAGAATTCTTGCCAAAAGCTCAATGAAATCCTCCCAAAAGATCCATAAATAGAGGTATATGTTCTAGTTTGATCATAAGTTCATAGTGGGTGTTGATACAAGATTTTATCCCACCGCTCAAGTTATCATGAAACATGCCATCAAAATGGACT
>JABCMJ010056806.1:0-12401 GCA_014822125.1 Arbutus unedo
AAATATGTAGTATTTTTTAACTATTATGATAATACCTTCAAGTAAAACAAGAAAAATATGAGAAAAATATAAGATTATTTGTTAAACGAAAAAGATGAGAAAATTTTTTAAAATAAAAAACAGAAATTTATAACATGCCTATAAATTTTTATTAGTGAGACTACAAAAAAATAACTGTATTTGGAACCATTTGTTACAAAAAATTAGTTTGTTCACGTGGCTAAAAAGATTTGAACGCTTGATCTGTTAGTTAAAAATAGAACTTAATACCATTGAAGCTTTTTGCTTTTCTAATTCTAAGGGTTACATATAAAATATTCAATACTTACTTTAACTTTAGGGGCTCTAAAAATAGGGCCTAAAACAGGAGGCCCAAGGTGGTGGCCTAATAGGCCTTGCCCTTGGGCTGGCCCTGTTGATATATGAACTTCTAGAAATGTTTTTGATGTTACTATGTTTCGATCCATGAACGTATGAATTGTCCTGAAGGTTCTTGAGCTGAGGATATTTAACATATGCTTCATCAGATATAACCATAACATGTATCTATATCTGGCTGTTGATGTTTAATATTTTGATGTTTCATAAAGTAATATGCTTTTGAATTTGCAGGAAGAAAGGAAACAGCATCGTCATTGAGACTGAGAGGTACCTCTTTAATTCCAAATCTTGGTATCTATTCCAAGAAACAAAATAAAAAATTTACATCTGGAGTACCCTATGTTGTGAAAGTTATTGCAACAAATGTGAAATTTGTTGCAAGAACACAACTGTCGGCGATGTATTTTCTCCGTAAGTATGAACAAATTATGAGGATGCATAGAACAAAATCTAACACGACGACCCAAAAGGCTTTTGCAAGGTAACAACAACTTGTGAATTAAAGAAGAAAGTTGAGATACATACGCGTGCTAACTAGGGTTTCAACATAGGAGTAATTTCCTATAGGCTTACAACTACGTGCAACACGTGAAAGAGACGCCAAATATATTGAAATGGATCCAACATAATACTCTAGGAGCTCTTGTGAAAAGCACACAAATCCATCAGTGAACTTCCACATGTTCACATGCATATAACTTCATAGAAGTATCCTCCACCCATGATACTCAAAAAACTGAGATGCATAATACTGATCATGATCAGCAACAAAGCCACATATATAACATATGGAATCTCCTTTCAAAAGCAGCACTAATATAGGACAATGATGAGTATGATGATGGTGGTGGTGATAATAACAATGATGTGTGTTTAAACTTTGCAGCTACATCGAGAATGTCGTCGTGGACGCTCCCGCGGCCGAGAATGACGGCAAGTGCAAGTGCGGTGCTGGCTGTGCTTGTGTGGACTGCAAATGCGGTCATTAAGCATTTTAGCTAATGCAATGATGATCAGAGTCCAAGGCTAATAATAATGTGGGTGTGTTGAATAATTGTGTCGTAATTTCGTATGTTCTGTTGCTTTCTTAATTATCAAGTAAAATGTGTGTCAATCGTGTATGTGTCGTGTTTCCTTGCAGCTTTGTAATGGTCACTTGTGACTCTGTTGTGTCGTTATAAATGGACTACTATTAGTATGTAAGCTGCCCCTGCCTTTATTCTAATCATTCATCATATACAAAAGCGTCTAACGGGACCCCAAAGGAACATAACACTGAAGCAAGACCAACAACAAAAATATGCAGAGGTAACCCAATACCCTGTGGACCAGTTTGTTTCAACAGATTAATGGTAAAAGAATCTGTAATATAGGATACGTAATCACATAGGACTAATAGTGATGAGAATAATAATATCAAACCTGCATGTTTTTGTATATCTCATACTTTGTAAGATTATATATCCAATGCATGGTTAATCTGGCCCGTGAGAATTTTAACCAAACACCGGGTACATTTTTCCTCCGTATATATAATCCAATCCGATACTCATATCTGGCTAAAGAAATGGGCCCTATAGTTATTGCCCATTTTGCTACCTGTTTATGTTTTCTAGAAATATCAGAGATCTCATCTATGGTAATTACTCGGAAATTATCACCAACAGTTAAACATAGTTCATTCCATCTTTTGAAGTATCTCTAGCAAATCTTGCTTTGAAACAAAAATAATCAGGTTCGGGAAACTGATTGGGTACCTGGAAGTGGTTCTTCCATAGTACCACACCATGTGAAACTGAGCACCTATTTCACGTCGTAGTCCATTATCAACAAAAGAACTAATACCAGTGTCATGAACGGAACAGCGGAATTTCTGGACCCAAGATCTGTTTCATAACAAACACTTTCCCTAATGCTCTGTACAGTGCTTGAAAATACAAAGGCTCTAATACCAGTTTAGTCACCATTGATGGGGGGGTCCTGCAAATACCTTGTTGGTCCAAATATTTTATAAAGCAAGACATCATGCCTTTCCAATAGAAAAACACTGATAAATTTTGAGGCTGCTTAAGATTGCATACAAAGAGGACCCATATCACAAGCCAGGAAAAATTACCGTTTCAATTTTCCGGTGACTAAAATGGATGAAACCCTTGACACATCGCACGGGATGACTGCCAAACATGTAGTGCAAAGTTGCTTTGTACGATAACCTGGTACCAAAGTAGCAACCAAGCCAAATCACAGGAGGAACATTTCAAACTTGATAGTGAACCATTTAAATAATCAAGAAATAGACAGCGGGCATGCAATTTCAGATAGAACTCGATGCGAACCCATAAGGTGATGAATCATATTAGCATTTCGTAGACTGCTGATATTTACACCTAGATAGAACTCAATGCAGACCCACAAGGTCAGCATATTAGCATTTCATAGACTGCTGATATTTACTCCTAGATAGACATCTCTACTCAAGTTTGCAGGCGACAACTCTTTTTGATAATTGAGAAACAGGTAACTCTAGCAGATACTGGAAGTCGGGAAAGTGGTCGTGACTAGATGACTAAAATCCGTTTAAGTGAATAGAAAACCAAAAGACAATACTGAACTTGACATCAACTGAGGAGAAACAAAATCAATTAAAGCTAGCCAGGAAGAAATAGCCGAATCCTCAGGTTGGAAAATAGATGGTGGTCCATGACCCACAACCTGCTAAAAATTTTAAAGCATACATGCCATGAACAAATGGAAATTGATATTGGAAATGCAATTACCTGCAAAAGTACTAGAAGTAACATTATCATAACTAGTCAATTTATCTACTACAACAACAAAGTGAATTGCCCATAACCCCAGAATTTAACAGTGAGAAAATACGAGGGGGACAAATACAAAATTCCATGTAAATGTCAAGATAAGCTTCGCTTCTTGATTTATTCCTACTCTTTTGATAAGAAGGATATCATGCAAAGAATTCATAATACTTAAACAAAATGGTTGTGCAAACAAAATTGTGTCTCTTCCATTTTGTTGACTTCACCATGTTCACAAATTTCAAACTTTGAAACCTTCAGCACGCAGACATCTAAGATGGGCCTCAATCCATTTCGAACAAGCATCTTCACCATGCTCCACCACACATTCGTCTCTCAGTTTCTTAGTGTCAGGGCAAGCACAGCAGATTTTCTTCTTTGGCGTCGAATCTGACCCAGTGACAGCTGATCCTTGGTTTTTCGCCATTCTTGACAAAGTCAGGGAAGAAGAAGTATTCTGCATTGGCAACTCACTCATTTTTCGCAACTCCCTGCAGCATAAGAAAGATTAGCGGAGGTTAAAGATACAATAGATGCAGAAAAGCCAACAAAGATCATGTTATTATAATCAAACTCAACCACGCATAAAACAATGGAGGCCCGAACCAAAAGGGGACCTATAGAACCAGGATATAATCTTCTCCACGTAAATACAAACAGAAAAATCATACCACAGTTGACACCAAACCATATACTTGTGAAGGGATGAAAAAGTAACTAGTGCAAAGCATCCATATAAGGATGTCAAACTTTAGCATAAAAAACTGATTTTACAAGCGTAACATAAACTCAAATCTACGATACATCCACAATAAATCCTTCATCTCATGCAATCTAAAACAGTACAACAAAATTGAACAATATAAAGCAAAGCACTATGCCACCACCTATCTGCGATAGGCAACTCATACTTTTTCTTCATCACTCTTATTCAGTGCCATAAGATGGTTGAGCAAACAAAACTTCTAACCACATTCGCAGTTACATTTGCTTCACCATATAATAACAGGAGCTGGATTCTAAAGGTAATAAAAGTGCATGATTTAAGAAAACAAAGTAACCGTAACTCGGAAAAGACAAGACAAAAAAAAAAAGAAATACAAGAGGAAAACAAAGCAGACAGAAAATAAGAGGCAGAAATATTGACAGAAAATACGAGGCAGAAATATTGACTCACCATAGTCATACAATTTCCATCCAATAATTCAAATTCCACCAAATCTAAGACTCATATGATTCCCCAAAACTTGCCAATAGGAAAACTAGTCATTCTTCCAAAAAATAACTATACCTCTGAAAATAACTGTAACTAATCGTTTGCCCATTTGAGGAGAAATTAGTTCAATGGAAGTATTGGCACTAAACCATAAATACCAGTACTAGTAAGAGAAACAAGAGTGAAAGGTGGACTATATACTTCATCCCAACAGCTAAAGTCAATTTCAACTTATCCAATGCTTAACTAATAGCCACTGATTTACCAATTCAAAAAGCTCAAATTAACCTTTCATCTACCCTCAGAAAACATAAATCGCACACTCAAAAACAGAGAAACATGCCCATATTATCAGAATAACTGCCTTCCTAGACAATTGACAGTTCACTGTTATGCAGTTGGGACTAATGTTGGTACTTGATAGAAACATTGTTCCAGCATGTCAATAATTTTGTGGGTTGTGGTCAAGTTCTCTCTCACGCACGCACGAGTAAGTGAAAGGTGGACAACAGCTAAAGCCACATAACTTATCAATGTTAACTAATAGACACTGATTTACCAATTCAAAAAGCTCAAATTAACCCTTTGGCTATCCCTCAGAAAACACGAATCACACACACTAAAAAAACACAAAGAAACATGCCCATACTATCAAAAAAACTGCCCTCCTAGACAAGTGACGGTTCATTGTTATGCAGTTGGGACTAATATTGGTACAAACTGTTCTAGCATGTCAATAATAATTGTGTGGGTTGTGGTGAAGCAAGTTCTCTCTCTCCACCGGAATCTAGTTCTAGAAAGCCTCGAAACTTCAATCTAAATCCAAGTTCAATAACAGAGGAATGCTAACAAAGCAGAAAAGGAATCAATTCCTCATTTCAAAAGGGGAACTTGAGGACTACAATCAATACAGGCTAAAACCCTTGACAATCCGATACATGTCCGGACCAATTTCAAATGATCAAATCAACAAATACACAGAAACCCATTAACACCAAAAGAAGCAATCTCAAAAGATACCCACAAGAATAAGTCATCATCAACGAGGATCCAAAAGTAAAAGAAGACACAAGTTTGTAGAGTTCAAAGGAAATCAATCAGAATACGAAAAAATCACTTCCACATGTGAAAGAAAGATGTACTATGCATGGCAAATACATACATGCCTGATTATCAATAAGAAAGAAGTACCTTTTTGCGGTTGTTCGGCTTGATTTTGGGGTTTGGAAGTGTATTCTCTGAAGATAGAGAGAGAGAGAGTCCAAAGAAGGGCTGATTAGTTTGAATCGTCGTCGGAATTTGGATGGACAATGTTTCATGTAACGTCTAGCGTTTCAGCGCCGCAAACTGAAACACGTTTTAACCTTATTTCCAATATACGAATAACTTAATTAAGTTGTGTAATTTTTAACCCTATTTTATAAGGGAAAATCCTAATAAGCGGTAAATAATGTGTAAAAAATGTATCGATATTCATAAATCATATATTGATATCTGTTAATATGCATAAACATTCATAAAATATGTATTAATATCCGTGTTTGTTTATTTTTTGTATATATTATACACCGCTCATTAAACGGTAGTTAGCAAGACCTTTTACAAATACTCAAACTCATGTGATTCACGCTTTTAAGACCTTATTTTTTGGGTGATAATCTTAATTTATTTGGATGCAATTATTTCAACTTGGTCGATTTATGAATTTTGCGGGTTGTAATTATTAGAAGGTGTAAAATTACGTTATTGTTATTAATTCGTATATATATTTGTATGTTATTTTTTTATTCAGAGACATAATCATCTTTTCTAGTACATTTTTTTCCCAAGTCAAAAAAAAAATATTTATTACAGTTAAAATTCTACCGTTGACGTCCTAATTTGTTCGCCAATAAGAGAAAAACATATGACACTACTTAATGGAGATGCATACACATGTAAAGGGCACGGAATAATAAAATGGTATTGTTTAGTCTTGTAAAATAGTTAATTACCTGCTAAAGGACCTCCTTCCAAAGAATGCGAAACGAGGATGTTTTGCAGGCATGTGCGTTTATCCAAATGCCATGCATTCTCCACGTATGGAGTGGAGGAACACAAAGAGACACGATCTGTGGATGCAAAAAGAGAAGGGAACATCAAGAAAATAATTGAGCACAACAGCCATGATTTGTCCTGTATCAAAAGAGCGTGGATTTCTTCAAATTCAAAAGGGAAATCTATAAGTGAAGAAAAGCGCTAAGTATTAACGATGACCTATAAATAGAAGTAGCAGTAAGCATAGGAACGACAGTAGTTGTAATTGTACTTAGTTTTACTCATAGTATGTAACAGTAGCGTAGCAAGTTAGAGTTAATTCGAAACAAATTGAATTCTCTTGTAACACTCAAATATAAGTTTGTACCAAATTTATTATTCAAAGTTGTTTCGTTTACATTCCTTATGACTGTTCATATTCTATTTTGGTTTTCGAGTCTCCATGTGTCAATATTTAAAAAATTCCTCTTAATTGAAGTAAGATAACAAATAACATAGATGTCTGGTAGTTGTTGACTTTAACTATCATATTAAAATTTCTGAAAAAGATAATTATAAGTTTTTTCTAATATACTAGTGCACAAATTTAATCGCGAGAATCATTTAAGCCAACACCTAATTAAATAATTTAGTCCAAACAAATAAGATAAATAACTTTATAATTCAATAATACTACCAACCCCCTCAAAAGCATGTTTTGGACCCACACTTTTACATAATTTGCATGTAACCAAAACACATTTTCTTACGAGGAACTTGGAGGAAAAGTGAGTAATTTAGAGTAGTTTTTTTGTTTGAATTATATTTTATGAGAGAGGGGAATGAGTATAGAAAAACATATCTGGAGAAAAGCACAACAATTTTTCACACATAATTTCACCTTAAAGATGAGAAGGAATAGAATGAAAGAAAAGTAAAAAAAAAAAAAAACTAAAACATACTATAGCTTTTATTCTTTTAAAAAATATTGATAAATAACCATGAGGAAAGTAAAAATAAATTAATAACCCAAATAATTAAAAAACATTCCCTCCCTTTCCTCTATCTTCAATTTCTAATTTCCTTTTCCAATTAAAATTACATTTGCCCCTACTATCCAAACGGAATTTCTTTCTATTTCTCAACAAATCAATTTATACATTAAATAATACCTTATGGGCCTGTTTAATTGGGGGATTAGAGGTGAAATTAGACTAATAATTCCTCCACTCCTTTTAATTCTGTGTTTGTGTATATTTTTATTCCCTCACCATTAATTCTAACCAGACTAAATGTCCTTCAAATGGAAGACGATTCAATCATGGGAGGTGTGATAAGACTAATAATTCCAAAATTATGGGGGTTCTGGACTAATTAAAAATTTACCTAAATATTCTCTCATATTCTAAAATATGATATAACTTTGTGGAAGAAAAAAAGTAGACCACTGTCGTTCTTTCACTGTGCAATAGAGGTCACACCAGACCAAACCTTAACAAAGAGAAATTCGTTAAACAATCGCCGAAAGCAGGTGCATCATCCTTTTTTCCTTACATTTTTGAATTATTTTTCTTTTATATTTTTGAAAGAGAAAAAATAGACTACTGTCGTTATTTCACAGATTTTTTTCCACCAACATTTTTTTGTTAGGGTTAAAAAAACAAGAGTTTGATGGTGTTTGGTTAGTTCATACAACTTACTTATCTTATATCAACAAAATGGAATAGGTCCGGAAGTAATGGTTCGATGGAAGCATAAATGACAAGATGCGGAAATTGTCTCAATATTATCAACTCCTCAAAAAGTTCAATGACTTAGTACCAGTTTTTTTTCACATAAACCTAAAGATTTTTTTTTTACCATTTGTAGAAAGAGACAAAGGAAAAGAACCTAAACAAGTCATTTCCATTTTATGACTCTTGGGATTAATGAGTGAAAAACATAAAAGTTAAAACAATATATAGAGAGAGAAGTTACACATAGTTGGAGTAAAATATTGCAACAAGGACAAGATAGTCAATTCAGATATTAATCCATATATAGAGTTCTTCAAAACAAACATGAGATTGATTGGATACGACTTGTCTATCATATAATCCCATGCACAAACAAACACAATATAAGAAAGACTATTTTACTAATCGTCCTAGGACTAATAATCCCTTCGTTACAATCCCGTGTAATTCTATCCCTCCAATCAAATAAACATGCCTCATGTCTACGTGGTATATCATTTTAAGTATAAAATATAGAAACGAATTTCATGAATTTTACTACGTGGTCAAATTAATGAACTACCTGAATCCCCAACAGCCTACGATTCTTTTTTTATTGGAGGAGAGACTGCTACACTCAACTACCTATTAGCTTTGTCTACTCAAAAGGGATTCAAAAGCTTAGGCTATGCAGGAACTTGTCTGCAATGATATCAGTAGGTCCCAAACATCACGAGGGTTCTTGAACTGCCCTTTGACAAGAAATCTCAAAATACAGTTTCTTCACACTCAACAATTCCTTTTATCAGCATCACATATATACATACACAAATGCATATATACACATACATACATATGTGCGTGCAGCACTACAACATTATAGAGCTGATTAGAGACTTTCGAAACTAATATAAACTTAATTGAGCTTAAATAGCTTTAAATAGAGAAAAACTTCATCGTTTTGGGGTACTACAACATCCCCGAACTAGCATGCATACAAAATGTTTAACTGACATATAATGTTTAAAGGAATACACAACGAGAATTCTCATATTTAAAAGTCATAACCGGATGTAACACCTATTTATGCTACAAAACACGGTAGAAGTGCATTCGAAATCCTTAAATTTCTGAACAATATGCAACTAATTATGCTAACTTGCACCCTTTTCCTGTCGTCTTCGCCATCCTCCTCCTCCTCCTCCTCCTGTTACTTTCCTTCCATAGAGAAGACACTAGTTTTTGCACTCTGCAAAGTTATTTCACGGGATACTGACCAATTATACATCATTCCCCCTCGATTACCAAATCAAATGAATTCAATATAACGAACACAGGGGATTCGATGGAGCTTCATGCAACCATTTTCCGGACTCAACAACAACAACAACAACAACAAAGATTGGATAACCTTCAATAAACCCTTCTTCATGAAGCAATTACATGGTTTGAATCACACCATGAAAGCATTTCTCTTCACTGGCCTCTACTTTCCAAGTCAAGCAAATATTCTCTCTTGGAGTCATCCCAAGTGATCATCCATCCAGTTCTATACTATTTTCACAGAACTAGGTTTTGCTTGGTCTTAAACTAACTTGTATCCTACAACAGTAAATAGCAAAAGTTCGCCGAACTAGAGGCTATTTGTTAAATTGCTAACATGTTGAAATTTCATCACAAAAGCTAGGAATTATCTCAATTGCCTTACGTTGCTCAAGTAAGTTTTGGAGATCATATTGATTGGCCAAGGAATCCGTAGACCATTTTTCAACATCATGCCATAGAACAGGCAAAAATGGAAAAAAAACCACAGTTGCAGAATTCATAACTTGCCAAAAATTTCTAGGAATATGATGTGCCCACGCGATACCAATAAGGGACATTGGGATTCTTGCTACACAAACAACGATGAAGGGAAAATAGGCTGTATGCCTTAAAGTGCGTGAGACATATTTTGGAAGAAAGTGATGCACTAGCATGAAAAACTTGACAAAAACTTTGAATAAATTCACATATATGTAAAAGCATGAATCTTTCAGCATAAATTCGAATATATCATTCAGAGAGCAAGTATCATTCAGAGATCAAGTATCGAATGAATCATTCAGTAATAGACGTGATTCAACATTTTTCGGTTTCCAACTTTATCCTATATGTAAAATAGATATACCGAAGAGTAAAACAATGGCAAAAGAATTTCAAAGCATCCCTCCAATGGAACATACAGTGGCATAACCAGTATAACTGTAATACGGCCGATACAGCCAAGGAAGTAAGAGTAAGAACAAAGCTGGAAATCATATGTTTCATTGTTTTTAGAAAACAATTTACAAGGATTACAAATTATGCAGGAGTCACACTTTCAACCTGAAGAGAAAGTATGCTGGTCTCCTATGCTGTAGCCAAAAGTATCAGATAAACTTTCTAACCCCAGATTCAAGGCACCTAGTCTTGATCTCTCTACAACAAAAAAAGGATATTCAGATTTCAAGTAATTTTTCAACTGAACTTACCAAACTGAAATTAGACATATTCTGTGCCTTTTGAACTCTCTTAAATTCAGAATCAGCACAAATTCTACAGAATAAAACCCGGGATTCTGCACCATTTTCCTCAGTTTCGCTCGATAATGGCCAAGGAAAGTATAGCTAGGCAGCAGATCAGGCATAACAAATTTCCGTATAACGTTTTTGTTCCTATCAAAGAGACTTATTGCAATTCCACTGAGATTAATCATATTTCTCCCTCCAAGAATACACAAGAAAGAATACCCAAGAAAGCCCTAACACAAAGTCTCCAATAACCAGCCTAAGCAAATCATGGCCAAGCATTTCAAGCTTCGTCTCAAAGTAAACTCTCCAAATTGCCATGGCAACATGAAGAAGCACACACCCTTTAGCAAAGCAGCTCTGAAACTCTCTGTCCTTAACAAATGCCACCATGAACAGAAGAAACCCAATAGCAAACAAAAGCAACCCAGAAAAGGAATCAGAAGTCCGAATCAAGAGCTGATCATGTGGCGTTGACCCGACAAGCTTACTTGCGGTTTCGATTCCATGGCTAAACACACAGACCTCATTGGTGTAAAAGATCATCATAGCTCCACTAGTCAGAGCAACCGCAGAATGGAGCAAACAAATGAGGAGGAAACCAGATGATGCCATTGATCAAACCCCCTCCAAATGAACAAAGATTCAATTCAAACCCCTAAAGATTGAAGAAAAATACCCTTTAAATCATTAAACTAAAGTTCCACTTCGTGTTGTCAAATAACCCAGGTGAACAAAATGATCAATCTTGAAATTTTATTTGCGTGATTCAGATAAATCAAAAGTACCATTAATCAAAGGGGATAGATAGAGGAAGCCTCTGATCAAAGTCCTGACCTAGAGTCCATTAGATGCATAAGAGAAGCTAAATGAACCAATTAATCAACCTCTAGAGATCCTCCCTCGTTATACCAGAGCTTTGATTTGATAGAAACGATCCCTTATAAACCTAACACCTTCATTATATAGAATCACAACAAAATAACGGTAACGAGAGAGAGAGAGAGAGAGAGAGAGAGAGGACAAACTCTGTAAAGGAACGAATCAATGAAGATGAAAGCTGAAAAGGGTTTATAGAAGAAACCGGGGAAAGAAGGAAAAGAGAGGTGTTTTTTGGGCCTGCCGTAAATGGTGGGGATGTTTCTAGTTCTCACATCTTCTCACAGCAAATCTATTGCCTTTTCAAGGGTTTACCAAAACTTAATAATGCAAAATCATGGGTACATGTTAATGAATTCAACTCTTCATAAAAACATAAAAATACTAAAGGATTCAGATGATGCCATACCCATATGATATGGTTTGGTCAACTTCTGTTTGCTTTACTGGCATTGAGATTGCATCTCCCTTCAAACACTCCCCCCCATACACAAAACGCCATTCGTTGCTCTCTCTGGTCCCCTTGCTTTTATGCATCCTGTATATATTTGGATAATAGGAGAAGCGATGGTGTATTATTACATCACGGGCCACGAGGGACGACAAGCTATATTTTCTACATTTTTTTTGGATAATTACAATTTTTTTGGATATGGTTGTTCATATTTTGCAGGCCCACCTGTTTCAGGATATTTGTAAACTAAAAATATCCTTAGATCCCTTTATTGGGTTGTTCAGCTTGTAAGCAACGTATGGAATTGTTCTGAAAAAGTTGAAAGCAATAAACAAATGTGTGTTTATGAATTAAGCCTTTGATCATCTTTAAAGG
>JABCMJ010056859.1:0-16608 GCA_014822125.1 Arbutus unedo
TATATATATATATATATATATATATATATATATATATATATATATATATATCAAACGAAAATGGCATTCTTACACTTTTCTACCGTTGAAGAATTACTTGGACACGTACTCATACAAGGATAACTTATATACTCAACGAACCGTACATGAGTATTGCCACATTCATATACCAAAATTGGCATTTTCTTTCCCTTGTACACGATTGTTCAGAAACCAAAGAGAAAATTAAAAAAAAAAAAAATTAGAGAGGTATTTAGAAAAACCTTAAATTCCTGAGAATGAAGGGCTTTTGACTTGGGCTTTGGCCCAATTGGTGGAAATTAACCCCATACTCACTTACACTCGGAAATTATGATTGCTATCCTTATCTTTGACCATATTTTGTCAGGTTATAATTTCTATCGTTATGCTGCTAATGTAGTGTTCTTGTGCCGATGGAAAAATGATTTGTATTGTTATTGAGATGATGGAAAAATGTGGATATGTTCAATTTATAGTCATTATGCTACTAGATTTTCTTTAGAGATGTCGTCATCTGAATTTGGAGAATACCTAAAATCATATGTTAAGGATATTGATTTGAATTACACTTGGATAAGTAAACAGAGGATATCTAGTGTGCATTATAAGTAACTCATAAATAGTGACACGTACGTGTAATAAAGAAATGTGAATCGATTGGGCGGCCATGCCATATCAATTTGGTTGTTGGGGATCAACTTGTTCATTTTATATGTTGAAAGAATCCCAACTACGAGAAGCTAGAGACGGTCGAGGGTGACTTCAGGAAAGTCTGCGAAGGCAGCTCCAGATCCTAGAGGAGTGATGACCAGTGTCTTGGGCGTTCTTGAACTAAATGGAGAAGCAGTTAAGGTTTATTGATACCTAACCCGATGACATCACGTTCGTCGTAAGATCTAGGTAAAGTGAGGTAGTTGTTGATTTGAGTGGACGGTAGAATGTCCCCTCCTTGCAAGATCGTCAGTAATCTAGTCGGTATATCGCATTGGACTACGTGCCCAGGATATGTAAGAACTGGTCAATTTTAACCGAGAGCCTTACACAAGAGTCAAGGGGTAATATTTGAATTCTCGAGATAGAGGATCCTAGAAACATAAACACAAGATCTATAACGAACTTATGTATTTATTCCACTACTTTATTTTTTGTGTTCATTATTTATACTTTTGTTCGCATCATCGTGTTTGTTTTTTCGTTAATAAAATCCTTTTTAATTTAATTCACCAATTAAATAATTAAGAAAAATACTAAATTTGTTAAAACATTCGTTGTGGAAATACAATTGAATTTATGAAATTACCTTTTAGAGTTTACAAGTGGATTTGAAAATAAGAAACAAAGCTACTAGCAGTAATACAACCATGTCTTGCAGAAATCTTCATCCCCAAAGCCCGAGTCTTCCTTCTTAGGTGACACTTCCATCTGCTCTTCTCTATCTTGTATGAAACTATGGGAGAAGCAAAGTTTCTCCATAAGTGAAGAAACTCAATAGAAAAATGAAATCTTGATATTATAAATGGTATGAGAGCATAGGTAGGTTTAGACACCCCTGCGACTTTGGATAGAATGGATTGATCACAAATCTAGAGAGTTTGTCAACTTATTTAGACTTTTTAAGTTATTAATATACTATATATGTAAGTGTACTATATATATTTTTTATTAGATGTCGGATTCTGAGCTAGACCTAGATGCCTTTATTAACTTCTACGCGGAGCCAGTTTACTTTTACAATCCCGACACAGTCATCATAGACCAGAAAATGAGGATCCAAGAGAAGATGATTTCGAGGAGGATCAAAACTTAGAAGAAGAAGAGGTGGTCCGTGATTTGACGACTACCACCACTATCGCCAACACCCCACGAGATGGACCATCACGGATGAGATATGAGTTTTCCAATTTGTCTAAGGAGAGAGGGAGAGTTTAGACAGGAGGAGTGGAGGAGTGGACACAACGGTGACATAACCAACTTAGTTAGATAACAAAATGTGCAGTTATTTGTTCCTTTTACATGATTGTAGGCTTTAGCCCTTATAATTATGCAAAGATGTTATTTATGATCAAATTAGCTCGTAATGTGCATCATTTTCAAAATAAACTTGTATTTCAAAAATGTAATAGCTTGAAATCCCTTGACGTGGAATTTCTTATGCTGCAGAATGGAACCTACTAGCCAAAATGTCAACAATAACAACACTTACGGTAACAGAAAACACATCATCAATGAGATGCCTATCAACAATGCAAACTTAGAATCCAACAACCCCGACAATGACAGTATCGGAAATGCTAATGCTACTTCAGGAGGGAATGAGATTACTTAACTACTTAGAGCATTTTCTAGACACAATCAGATATACACCTGTTGTCCCACAAACTTACCCATCACAAACTCTTCCATATGGGAGCGTGTTTCTAGCAGAATTCTATATCCACCGGCTTTGTGGGAAATTAGAACCAACAAGTAGTAAGATTAAGAAAGACACTGCACCAAAACCCTACCAGTGAAACACTCAAAGACAGCCATAACAAAAGAAGGACACTAGACCACATCAAAGTCAATATCGAAAGAATGTTGGGTAAAGATGTTGCTAATGTGTCCAGATGGGTCATATCAATTCAAATTTTTCTCAGTCAACTAGAACAAGCCACAACTGCAATAACAAATTCAAGACATCTACAACGTCAGAAGATTTGGAAACAGCCAACCACCACTGGGCCAGAGCTTGAATCAAGGAACTGATAGGGTCATAAGTAACGTTGTATGTTTTGGCTGCAATCAGAGGGGCCATGGGAAAAGGACTATACACAGAAGTACGGTAATCAGCGGGATCAACAAGGGAGACAATGACAACTTATTCTTTGGTGGGAGGCTGCTTCAAACTGGGGGGGGGGGGGGGGGAGTGACTGAATAAGTCTATTAACACATCAAGTTGCACATCAAAGTGTAAATCATACCTACGTGGCATATCATGATAAGACAAAATATAAAAACGGGTCCCATGAATTTTTATATGTGTTCAAATTAATGAATCTCACATAGGCATGATGTATAACTTGATGTACAACGTGATGTGTTAGTAGTATTGCTCTTATTTACCTATCTTTTCGAATTGTCTAATCTATGGGATGGTTATAATTTGGCTATCTTTTCGAATTGTCTAATCTATGTTGAACTAATCGATATCACCTTGAAATCACTACTCTTCCAAATTTCAAATATGCGAGTTCAACTTCACCTTTAATTGTTGGAAGTCTCGTACACCCTGTCCTCATGGCATTCCTCTTTTTTGAGTAGTATATTTTAAAACCAATTTTTTTTTTTACTCAACTTTACTTCAATTGATAAAGCCTTATATCGTGTGATGCATACCAACTCTCTCTAGAAATATGGTCTTCCCCACAGGTGAATTTAGACTTGTTGGAAGAAGAGAGAGAATATGCGGCCATCAGGGTTGCCTCGTACCAACAAAAGATGAAAAAGTATTATAACATGCATGTAGAACATCGAGCGTTCCAAGCGGGAGATATGGTCCTATAGAAGGTGGTATCGGAAACTGAGTGCCCAAAAGACAGGAAGCTCGACCCAAATTGGAAGGGGCCCTACTGTTAGGGATAGATTCTCGAGACCCAGTAACGAACGCGCACAGATTTCACAATAAAAAATTATGAAACCCTATAAGGCAGAACTAGATTTCATACTTTTGAGATCTCTCTGATTTGATCTTGACAACCTTCACTGTTTGATCTGATGGAAGTACGAGCATGATTGGAATGATCTTGCTCGACTGACCTCATGATCTTCTACCGTAATTCTATTTCACCTTGATTATGAACTAATCAGTGTGGGCTCAAAAATGTGATCTCCTTACCTTCACAGAACCTTTCTCAACATTTCGAGTATTAACTTGTGTCTGGCCTAGAAGGCATAACGGTGTATATATAGGCAACGATAAGGACTCCAAGGAGAAGTATGGGCTGAGCTTCTTATATAATTCGGAATCCTAATCTAACCTAGATTAATTCCGAATTATATAAATTATAATTCATACCACTACAGAATTATAATTGCATTAGATACCCATTGATTAAAATAAATTACTGACAATTTATTTAATCAATATCTATAAAATTTTTTGAGACCTTCTACTTAATTTATTCATTATACCGGATACTAATATTCACTGCAGGGTTTGACATCATCGAAACTTATAAGCTTCCTTAAGAGGATATCATCAATCCCTATAAAAGGACGTGAATTCCATTAATAATTAACAGTTATCATATACTTAATATTATGACTCAACCCATCGAGACTATTGGCTCATAAGGCTTCACTCTATAATGAATTAAAGTCAATAATATTTAATATACACATCTATTAATTATATTTGGGTTAAAAGCATAAATATTTATAATAACCATGAGATGCGAATTGTATTATATTGTCAATATAAATACAATTACTTCAAAGTAATCATGTTCAATACATATAATGTGTACTAATATAGTGAGTTAAAACTATAGCATTTTCTGTAGTCAAAACAAACCTACTGAACCACTGTGTTACAATCTTATTGATGATGTGTCCAATTTTACCTAAGAATGTGAATCAAAGACTTATATTTTGCAATAACTAATAATCTGATTCTCTATGTGTGAACTAAACTCTACACACCTGATTATCTACTATGTGGAATGAGAGAGACTCATACACAATATGATATGATATAATGCAAGCATTATCCATGAATATTCTCATTAAGAAAATAAATAACTGTTTAATAATTTAAACAAATATTAATTAATTACATGAAGTCATAGTTTTTAGTATAAAATCGTAACATCTACAGTGTGGAGGATGTCATTAGGCCTAGCATTTACAAGCTAACAACAAGATTCGGCCAACCATTGTAACACAATTGGAATGCTGAGCACCTCTGCAAATACTATCAGTAGTATCCTTTGTAAAATCTTCAATGAAGAATGTTGCTATTTCTATTGGTTTTCTATTTTGTTGCGACTCTCTCTATACACCCATGGGCAAACAAAAGACAATACAATGTTCAAAGTATTCACTCCAAAAGGCACTTAAAATTCCTCGGTTAGATCAGACTTACGAATTCCCTAACTGAGCACTTTTAGTTGCCGATCAGATCAGACTCAAGAGGTCTCTGATCAAGTAATTTCAGTAGCCAGTCGAATCAAACCAAAAAGGTCTGTAAATGATCGTGGTTTCAATCGACAATCGGATCAGACCCAAGAGGTCTCTGGACAAGCAGTTTCAACATGCCAATCAAATCAAAACTAGAGGTCTCCAATAGAACTTGATTTCAGTTATCGGTGAGATAAAACCCAAGAGGTCTCTAATTGAGCATGATTTCAGTTGCCAGTCAGAACAGATCTAAGAAGTCTTCGACAGAGCAGTTTTAATGGCCCATTGGATCAGACCCAAGAGGTCTCAAACTGAGCGTGGTCTTAGTTGCCAGTCCGATCAAATCAAAGAAGTCTCTGATAGAGCAGTTTCAGTTTCCGATTGGATAATACCCAAGAGGTCTCTAATAGAGCGGTTTTAGTGGTTGGTCAGATCAGACTAAATAAGTCTTCAACAGAGCGATTTCAGTGGCTCATACAGAGCACTGAAACTCAGGAAAACCCAAGAGGTCTCTAACCAAGTGAGGTTTCAATCATTGGTCGAATCAGATTTAAAGCAACTTCAACGAAGGTCAAAATTAAGTCAAGAAAACCCCTACCAACCTCAACAGTAGGGGGACCAGGAAACTACTACTCCTATTGATCCCTTAGGAAAAGGGTAATGATCAACTAAGATAGGGGGACAACTCTCCCAATTGATCAACATTCACAACTTGCAAAACAAAGACCATTGGCCACAATATTGTCTCTCCCGGTCATCCAAGCAAGGCTAATGATCAATAAAGACAGCGGGGCAAGGAGATTGGAAGCAATGAACAAACAAGATGGGATATGTATAGGCAAGAAAAGTTAGCAAAAACAACAACAAGAAAGTGCATACAAATCAACATGAAAGCAGAAAAGTTAGTTCAAATACAAGTCAAACGTTTTCAAATCACTTGGTCACAAAAGATCATTAATATATACAGAAGTTCCAAAAGTTAAAAATTCTACAATAGAAATTTTCACTACTTGGCCCGACATTAGACTCGTCATTTGACCAGTCATCTTTAGGCCTGAACTCAGGGAGGTCCAACTTAGGGAACATACACATCTGTTTCCTCTTTAGGCACCTGAAGCCTGACTGGAAGGTTCAATCTGATGAGGTTGTTCCTTGAAAGGTTCAACGGCATGGTGGGGAGCCGGCTCCAATCGAGCAATTATCACGGCCAGCTGATCGTCCAAGTTGTGAGCCCTAGTTTCTGCGGCGATTGGCTCGTGCCACTCCATTTCAAGCAATCGCTATAGGTCTGACTAGCTTTCATCGCCTTATCCATTGATGATGCATGCGTAGTCTCAATCTAATGAGATCGCTCCACAACAATGTCAATCCCTCTCTCTCTCTCTCTCTCTCTCTCTCTCTCTCTCTCTCTAGATAGCCTACTAACTTACCTTTAATTTTTCCTCATTTACATTTAATTTCTCCTTGAAAACTTTCAGTGTCGCCTATGCATCATCCCTCTCTTCATAAGAATCACATAGCTAAGTAAGAGCCTTTGTTATCAATCCTTAAAGGGTTTCCTTCTCCTTCTTGGCTGTGTTCAGCTTTTCTAGAGCTTCATCCCTGGAAGCCTTAGCAAGATGAGCCTCCTTTACCTTGCCATGAGCTTGTCTTTCAAAATTCACAGCTCAAATGGACATATTTACACTCTCAACACAAACCTGCAACAATAATCCTAAAAGTAAGGATCAAGGGAGGGTACAAATAAAACAAAGGTAAGAAGTGTAATGCTTACCCTGCTCAGAGACATGTGGAGATTTCTTGTCAAAGCTGTGGTGGGGACTTGGTTCAGCAAACAAATCTCGTTGGCAATATGTGCTTGTGACAGGCCTCTAGGTCTAGGAGGACGATGTTTTTAGGTATGTGAGTTGTGAAATTGAAGGGATAAACAAAGCTTTCATCTGAGCTGCCATCCTCTGGTGTCAGCCACAGTAAATAAGCCTTCAGTTGAGGAATGTACAGCATTTGCGATTTATCTCTAAGCCCTAGTGGCTCTCGAGATGATCGGCCAGCTAGCAGGGCGCCATCTTTTGATTGGCCACTTGACCCAACACCTATAACAGTCTTCCCCCCCCCCCCCCCCCCCCCCCCCCCGCATAGAAGTGATCACTGAGATGGCAAGCTTATCGGCGGGATGGTGGACGCTGGGGTGGTCAGCAACATGACCTTTGGATCAGTTGGTAGAGCAAGTTCTTAGTCAGTCAACGGAACCTTTATTTGGCTAGTTAGTGGAGCCTCTACATTGTCGGTCTAGAAGGGCCCTTAGATGGCATGGCCCTCCTAATGCGGTGCAACAACTCCCCTTCCATGTCCTTGTCCTCTTTTTCTACTTCTTCGATATCCTCTTCCACTACATGAAATACCATTTTTGGGATTCTTTGCCATGTGTTTCGTGGGTTTGTGCCTCTTAGCCGTCTTAGGTTCCATACTTGGTCTTTTAGAAACCTTCTTTTTCTTGGAGCTCTCTAAACATCACAAATACACAAAGCGAGGTCAAATGAGCAAGAAAAAGAAGATTTTTTTTATAGATGCAGCATCTGTTTCAAAAATGCAGGTACAACGCAAGGTTAGACTAGGTTGGGTCACCTCTCGAACGAGCTACCCTGGTGGGGCACTAGGGAAGAGCTTCTTCTTGGCCGAACTCCCATCCCACTTTTCTAACAAAGAAAAACTAGTATTTCCTGCCTTTATGGAAGAGGAGATACTGGAGACTAGATTGCGACCCCCTCTGGCTTGGAAGTACCATCACTCGTGCTTAGATTTAGCCTATTTCAGGAGGTATTATAGAAGAACTCGGCAATACCGAGGGTACGTTGCCCATCGATCCCATGATGCCAAAGCACTATCATGGAGAGCAAGAGTTGCCAGGCATTTGGCATCAATTTGCTGGGTGTCAAATTCAGGAAATGGAGAATCTCTCTGATCACTGGATGGAAGGGGAAACACAGTTCACACTAGAAATTACTCACATAAAAGCAAAGCTTGCCTCAAGAGTAGGTACATGACCTTTTGTCTGTATTGGGCAACCTCAAGTGAAGAGTGTCAAGAATCTAATGCGTGACCCTAATCCTGTCTAGGTCGTGAACCGTAAGAACATAAGCGATGCCTTTTGTGGTGAAGGGTTAATTCGTCGGTTGGTTGGCAGGATTGGCCATCGCCAAGGAAGTTATATTGAGAACCCCTATTCTCTAAAGCTCTGAGGAAGACGAAGAAGAGTCTAAGTTGGAGTCTAGATCAACCAATCATAGGGGAGTTCCACCTAGGTCTCTATTTTGCATTAGTAGGAAAAAAGCAAAGAAGGAGTAAGAAGTGTCGATGAGCTGTCAGCTTCTAGTCCAATGATCGATGAGAGGCAAATTTGGAGAATCCTCTAAGAAGCACTGGAAGAAGGCATAAAAACAGAAAATTTAGTAGGTTTAGGAAAAAAACTAGTCAAAAATCAATCGCGTAGGAGGATCCAGGATGCAAAGAAGGGATGTCAATGGAGGAAGGAAATAGGGCAACCATAGAACATAAAAAGGTGGAGAGACTTTTCGGGAAAGTCCTCTTTTACACAAAGCAGGAAAAAGGTACAATGATCCTTCGCCGTTAAAAATATCTGGGATGGGCAATGGAGATTAAGCCACGTCACCACTATAGCCATGCACCTGTTGTTAACCGCCAAGTACAACCACACTTTTCAAGGGGATTGGGGAAGCGGAGGGACGTGTAGTAAGTGCTTGTAGTAACCATTACCCCTTGGGCCTGAAAATTATTTCTTGCGCCTTAGCTCATGCCATGGCTAGGGAATGGGAACAACTGATAAGCTTGGTTTGGACCCAAGACCGACTAGCCATTGGTGAATCCCACAAGGTGACCAGAAGCCCCCAAACCCGAGCAGGGCCAAGCAACATGCCCGACACACATTTGCCGTCAATTTGCTTCTATCTAGATTGGCTAGTTCCAGATAGGGCAACACATCCAGGGCGAGGGAGGCACTGCGTGCCCACCCTTTTTGTATCGGTCGGGTAATCCGAAGGATGATGCCCTTGTTGCTCGGCATCTCAGAGATTACGCCAAGGATCAAGGGGTAGTCCTCCCAAAACGGAACGTGGATGGTGATAATGGCAATCGGACCACATTAGATTACTATTTTCCCCAAAGCACTAATTAAAACCCATCTCCGGCCACAAGACAAGGTATGCATTCATTCTATTCTCGATTTACATACGAATTAGTCCTCACATAGTATCCTAATTTGATCGTTGAATGGTCCACAGCCAAACAACCATTCCCCTGTTACCGAACTTGTGTGGAGGATACAGAAGAAGGATTCGGGAGTGCCCAACTATTTTTCGGCATCATCATAGCTAAAGTGGGCTAATGCTGCTATTAATGAAAACCTTGTGGTTCCATATTGAATTTGCAAGCTAGTCCAAATAGTTCAGTGCTAGCTTGTCCTAAATTTATCTAGGTTTAGAGCAAGCTCCCTCCTCTCCGTTAGATAGTTGCATATTAGTATATTGACATCCATACTTAATACTCCAAAAAGCCATGCAATGCCAACTCCGACAATAATTTTTCATAAGCTGCCCCTTCTTCTGTGGAGGAAGAGAGAGAATTCAAGCAAGACCGTCAAGAAATATCTTATCTGTCATTATTGCTTCCTTAAATTCAATAGCGATTAGTAATGAGTACCAATAAGTCCATTATTTTTCTTCAAAGACAATTTGCTTCTTAGCAACACTAAACAAATGAGACACATATCAATGAACTTTATTCAACAGAAGGGCTGATATCCAGAAGTAGAGTTCATTCAGGGGCATTTGGGATATCCTTTGGAGTTGAGTTTTTTTTGGTAACATGGGCATTCCCACTTGTTTCCGTACGTCCCTGAAGGAACACAATATTTGCATTCCCACTTGTTTTTGTTCGTCCGTGAAGGAGCACAATATTTGCATTCCTCACAGCAAATCCCACAATATTTCAAGCACCGTTTCTTCTCCCCTGCCTTTGAGCACCTCACCTCGCACTTGGAATCGCAAATACCTTTATTTCCAAAACAAGAAAACAAGGAAAAAGTAATGTCAGTTTCACGAAAAAATGGTTCAAAGGAAAATAGTCCTTGAAGCAGCTTTTCGAATATTAGGCTCAAGAAGACGCAATTAAAATCTTACTTGAATAATGGGCATTGGCAATTGCAAGGAAAGAAGAGCTCAAAAGAAGCGAAACGAGTAGCAAAGTAGCCATAACAACTTTCATCTTAATTTTTTGGAAAGTTATTTAAACACAGCTGGGCAGCAATTGAGAATAAGAAGAGCAGACGATATTCAAAGGATATGTATATATACTGTATACAATAAAAGGCTATTTCATTAGAGGTTCTGAGAGTAAAAGTGAAGAGGTTGGGAGTCTTCAAGGGTATTTATAGCGAGAGATCATGCAGAAGGTGCATGGTTGTTTCTCCATGCAACTATATATACATCGAATACCCAAATGAGGAAGGTGGGTTTGGTGGAGACAAAGGCCAAGGAGGGAGGAGACTCGAATCCTGTGTACAGCAATATCCAGTCTGTATTTAAATTTGTTTTTGGGTAGTGGTTCTGGGTTCTTATTATTCAAATGGAGTCTTTTTTGGGGGCGGTACAGATAGTTGGTTGCTTCTTCCTAACTAGCAGACACATGCACGCATGCTCTTCAATATTAATGCATCTTCTCATATCTTAACAAATACCCAATGATTACATAATACTGCATAATGCATGATATTATGTACACTGAAGGATGATTTTTGCTGTTTCATTATACGGTATAAGTTTCTGAAACATGTTTTAATTATATATCTTTTCATGTGAGTTGGGACTGCACTTGAGGAATATGGTTAAATAAATTTATCTGAATTATTGGATCTGCAATTTTTACTTGTTTAAACTTTTGAAGTTAACGACGCTCTTAGAAGTTGCAATTTTCATTTAAGGTTAATAAACTTTTAAAATACAAAGTCGGCCAAATCGTAATTAAATACATTTATGGTTATTCATAAAAATGCATTTCGAATGATCAATGTGAAATCCTAGAGTATGCTCCAAAAGTAAGCTTTGGCATGAAGTCAAAATCCTACCTTGATGTCAAAAAGCAAGTTAAATCTTTGTTGTTAATTGATTGAAGCTTTGCATATCAAACTTAAAAGGCAAAAATAAGAGTGATGCCAAATCAACTCGAGTAAAAAATATTAAGATATAATTGGAGGCACGTTGGTTAAAAATCAATTAAATAATAAATTAGAAATTTAACATTTTAGTTAGAGCATTTAAATTAACCTCTATTTCACTCATCGTTTCTTATTTTGAAGAATAATTCTTTCAAAATACTTCTTTATTAGCCTCTTATGACGGTCTCTTTATTTTGTGAATACTATATTGATTTCTTATAGGGTCATCGTAGGCTTCCTAAAATTTATTTTTTATTTTTTTCTTATTTCTTTTTGAATTTAATATAGAAGATAAAAAAGAAAGAATATTTTAATAAAATAGAAATAAAATAGAGAATTTAATATATGAGACAATAAAAAATATAACTCTTTAAAATAAAAAAAGTAAAACAATTCTTTTATAATTTTGTCCAAAAGAGAGAGAAACTCACGTGGTTATTTTCATTTTCTTACGTCAAACGAAGATGGTATAAATCCTATTTTAAGGAGGGAGACCGAAATGATGAGAAAGGTTGAGATTAGTGGAGGCACTTGGGACTTGCGTATTCTTATTAGTGCACAGAAATCTGTGTACAGCACCATCCAGGCTGTAACTTTACCTCTTGATTGTTAAAATTAAGATTTAAAATTTATTTAAATTTAAAAATTTATACACTCAGTAAATTTAGTACGCTCATTTTAAATTATGAAATAATTTTTTAAAAACTTTTATGAGACCATGAATTTTTCCTATCATGTAAGGTTGATTTTTTTTTTTTCAATAATGCTACTAAAACATCATGCATACCATTGCATTAACTAATTTAAACATATATTAAAAGTTATAGGATTTATTTTTATACTTTATACTTCCAATGACATGTCACGTGGATATAATATACTATTTAATATATAACTTAATTTGTTAGTAGACTTATTCATTCTTTTTTAAAATAAACTTTTAAGAATAGGTACGTGGCCTAATCTAGGCACTTTCGCTCTAAGTTTTTGGATACTATTTTTTTGTAAATAAACTTTTAAGAAAAGGTATGTGGCCTAATCTAGGCACTTTTGCTCTAAAGTTTTGGGAACTATTACTGTATTTTTTATTGTTGGTTTGATATCTTTGTAAAGTCCAATGATTTTTATTGGATAAATCATCTATTTTGACGTAACAAATACAAAAGACGAAAATTTGTGACCAACTGTCTCAAAAAATTAACTAAAGATGAAAATGTTTTAGAGAGCTAACTTTCTACTATTTTGTCTTTAATATCGTCTTCTTTGATTTTTTTAAAATTTTTTATTAATATTTTTTAATTTTTGACTCAAATGGGAAAGCTAAAAAAACAATTAACCAAAAACTACATGAAAAATAATGAAACAAAACAAAAAACTCAATATCTTTAGAAAAAATAAAATAGTGAAACTCAGCCTTATATCAACACAAAATATCGAACACTAATATATATCGGGGTAAATTAAGGAAAGTTCGGTTATATTTTCCAAATCTCCACACTCACACAGAAACACATAAATGATCCCAATAATACTCCATGATGAGATTAGCGATTCTACGTACATACAATTTCGATTCCAAATCTCCACACTCACACAGAAACACATAAATTATCTTTCCCTATTTGGATTCTTCTAATTGACAATGTTTATCGATCCTTCTCATTAAATCGTTCATGTTTGAAGGGTTTGAGAGCTTAAAGTTGTTAAAGAGGCAGCTCCTAAGGCCCAAATTAGCCTGAAGGACGTGACCAGAACTTCTAATACGTCTCTCTGTATTGATGAATAGGATGAGTTCCTCAGGCCATGTAGGCCATCAAGCTCCTTTTTTTGG
This sequence comes from Arbutus unedo, assembly GCA_014822125.1. Lineage (NCBI taxonomy): Eukaryota > Viridiplantae > Streptophyta > Magnoliopsida > Ericales > Ericaceae > Arbutus > Arbutus unedo. The sequence continues at coordinate 13,239 of JABCMJ010056859.1, forward strand.
TGCGTGTTGGTGATCAACTAGGCTAGGAATGCTTTAAAACAGCTCCATAAAGGAAGAAATGGAGGATTTTTGGTAGCTTGTCAAATTCAAGAAGGCCGAGCTCGCCCAAACTTGACGGGACAAGCTTGCCCATTAACCCATCATTAGAAGTGTAAAAGGACATCATCTATCTAAAATGAACCAAGTTGGTAGGCATCTATCCTTGGATCGTATTTAAAAAATTTGGGGAAACTAAATCCTTTGGTGGCTTTCAAGACTCGATCTTCCTAGTAAAAGGAGAAAAGATGAGCTGGTCGGGCATAGCATCCCAATACGACTATGTCAGGCGAGGTCTTCTTCTTTCTCTAAGTAGTCCATCAAAATGGTTCAGTCATGTCCTTTGTCCTCATGTGGAGAGTGCTCTCTTCTCCTTTCGTATGTGGGGGACCATTCTCTTCATCGGTCTTGAGATACTGAGTGGTCCTCTTCGTGCCTAAGTTGTTCTTTGCGCCTCCTCTCTTCACGACATAAGTTTGTCTCCAACTAGTTTTTTTGTCTGGCCGTCTTGTTACAAGCTATGTCACAAGTATAGTTGGGGGAAGAACTAGCCACATATAGCTCGCCTAGCCATAGCTGTGTGAGAATACATGGAGCATCAGGTCGCTCATTGTGAGGTTGTGCTGCTCGCAGAGTTTGCCCCTTCCATTTCCCGGTGCCTTACAGCGCCGCGTTTCCCCAATCTGTCCTAAGCTGAGACCATCCTCTCCAGGTGGTGGCATTCTGGTGTTGGAGAATGGTGGCGAGAATGATGGCAATGAACACTAGATTGAGAACAGTCCCGTAACTGTTGCGAGCGCACCTTTGTCCTCAAGCTGGTGACCTCATGCTGGATGGTTTGAATGAGCTTGTTCTTCTCATTCATTATGGCTTCAAGTTTCTCGATATACGCCCTAGAGTTGGGATCTAGAGCTATAGTTTTTGGTGATGGCAGAATGTTGAAGGAGCCACTAATTAACGACGTGTTGGAGATCCATTACGTGCTTTTCTCAAGCAAGGCTAGGACGACCATCATTGTCACCCACGACCGCCATGATTGTCCCTAGAAGATGAAATGGGAAGTCAAATGACTAACAAACTATGGTGAGACCTTGAATTTTGGATAAGTAGAACTAGAACAAAATAGACTCACACTGCGGTCGTTAATTGTGGAGCCCTTTAATTCGTGTTGTGATTTCGCTCACGAGTCCAAGGTCTTTCAAAGATTGGGTATCGAAACTTGCAATCACAACCAAGGCTTAGTACCTCACTAGCCATAGTTTAGTCAGGAAGCACTCTTATGCATAAGTCAGTACTTGGAGACTAAGATAGAAAGTACTGAGCTAGAGTTGAAAAGTTGCGCATATCTCATTCTCCCAAGTTTTGTACCTTTTGTACTCCTCCTAACTAGAACAGCAAACCTAGATTTGCATGTGCAGGGTACCCTCTCTGATGATAGTGAACGATAACTAAAATTTGTTTTGATGTCGCCCAGTGACATGACGAATAACAGCTCACACATTACGTGATGTAGCATACACGCCTAAATGCCAGGTGGAAATTTCAAACTATTATGAATGAATTCGGCTCGGTAAACAAATAATGTACTCAGCCCTGGCCCATAAGTGTGCGTTGTATTGATCAAGGAGCACTACATGTCTTGGTAATGGTTTGGGCTCGTTCTGGTCTTGGACTATCCATTTGGGCTAGGCTCAACTCGAACCCATGTGTCCCCCCTTTTGGGATGTAGATCACAAGCATAGTATGAGCTTGTCCCAACCTGTTAATAATGATGTCTCTGGGCTTAGTTTGGTTCAAGTCCATATCAACTCATGGTAACATTCCTGCATGGTACTGGGTATATTAAACAATTGGGGTTTTACCAGCAATGATTCACCTGATATTCCCAGAATAATATCCACCCCATAGGGTAGTTGACCCAACGGCCATAAAGTTGAACTACATGCCTCGCGATTGAGACAGACGCACGCTGTTTTTAAAGAGAGGTTCGAACTAGATCGGACCCTAAGGTAAGATCTAAGTTTCTCGACCCCTTAGTTGTTCGAGATCTGGCTCCCCCAGATGGCTCTAATATGCGGGGCTTGCAGCTCTAAAGAAGCAAGTGCAAAACCCCACGACCAAAAGTCATATTGGCTATCTAAGCTCGTTGGGATTCAAAGTTTGAAAATGTCAAAGATGAACGACCGATGTAGGTAGTATTTTTGATTCGCTGATGAACATCACATACCGAGACTAGATTTTCGGCCTGTGTTTACTACTACAGAGTTGGATATGAGCTGGCCAGAGCCACTAGTGTTTACCGACCTAGAATGAAAGAGGAAGGACCTATGCTGGTGTTTGAAGGTCGTGGTTCAAGCACCTTAGATCTACTCTTGGAAATATATGTATTTCTTTGATACAATATAGCCGATTCATATTAGAGACAAAATGACAACTTGATTTTGGGAAAATAGTAGACAGTGTAACCCAATAGATAGGAAACATAGTTTTTGGTCCAAACAGCCCGTGATGATATGTGAACTGCGTGGATAGATATGTATACATACATGCCGATTAGGTGTGAAATGAATAGATAGAAGCATCTCTTGGTTGAGATCAATGTTCCAAATACTCAGAGAGAGATTTGATGAACACCCAAGCCGGTAGCGTTGACTAGGGAAAAACCTTAAGCAACTTACTTTTTTGAAGAAAACAAACTTTTAGCGACGAGGAACGTTTTTCATCACAAAAAACATTCACTATTTGTGACAACATAGTTGCTGGAACAAAAAGTGACTTGTTTGCAACAGGACTGGCCGCCGTACTTTTTGTGATGGGATATAAGGCGTCACAAAAAAAAAAAAAAAACGTTTTGCGACATAATTATCCATTGTCGCAAAAGTATTAACTTTTTGCAATAGATTACTATGACGTCAAAAAAAATAGCTTTTTGCAACGGAATAGTTTGTTGTCGCAAACAATTAACGCAAAAGACTATTTTTTTTCCTTGTAGTGACGATTCTATTACCACTCGGATGCTATTATATCTTAGTTGTAGCACCAACCAACTACGGTGACCCAACGGCAAGCTTTAAATCGAAACTTCTGCTGGATTGAATGATTCGAATCCAACTACTCATACCATAAGAACTCTTGGGTAAATATGGAGAAACTCTTTAAGGTATTAAACTTTGGGTACATTGTCGAATTATCTTTTTTCTTTTTTGGGTCATGAATTTTGCAACTTATCTGAATGCAGCCCAAATTTCCTGGCTCAAATGAACGGAGGCCAGTTTTATTTTACGGTGGAAAAAGCCCTCATTCTAGCCCTATGGAGTTGGGCTTTCCCTCACAA
>JABCMJ010056871.1:0-14285 GCA_014822125.1 Arbutus unedo
TTTTGAACCCCGACTTCTTGTTAACTTCTTTATCATTTGCTTTTTAATTTAGGCATGCCAACACATTTTATTATATTAACTTTTATCTTTTGCCTTTGGCATGTCAACACATCTTATTTAATTTTTATTATGTTATCACATATGTAAAAATACGGTGTACACAATTGATCCCCCAACTCTATAAGAATGATGCTATAATTATTGAAGAATGGTAGAATATTACACCAAAATTAAATTTGAATAGCCATAAATAGCAACTATATACAAATCACATATATAACACAATCAACACTAACCCATCATAGTTAAGTGGCACACAAAATTTTCTTGGCTTAGAAATTACTCTTGAAATCCATTATTGCCTTCATGATTTGGCTCATTGAATGCATCTTAATGTCGTGAATCATATTAAGATGAAATTCTGACTCGTAAAAATATTTTACATTTCCTTCTAACAGAGATAAATAAAAATTTCTTCTTACTGTCAAACTTTTTTTTTTTTAAACTATCAATCTCTTATTAGCATTTATTAGGCACAATCTTATAACGTCATAATAAAATAATATTATATATAGTGTGTGTTCTCAATGTCAACAAGTCAAAAGTTGTTGTTGATGAGATTCACAAATTCAATGTGAATATTGAATAATAAAAGCCATTGTATGTTATGACTCAGATAATTCTTAATTTTTGAAATTTGGGATAACGTCCAAATTAAGAAGTTGTGAACATTAATTTGTTCATGGTATTTAACTAAATTTGGCTTAAAAACATGGTCCCCAGTCAAGTTTTTGTCACCAGTTTCTCCTATTAGAGTTGATGGAGGAGATCTAACTCTTGATCTTGCTATTGTTGGCTTATCAAGTTGTCCCCTCGGTCAAGTTTTTAAGACCATTATTTGAGAACATAATAAGGGATTGATTTTTTGATTTGGCTATTAATGGCTTTTGAAGTCACTCCCTAGTCAAGTTTGTATCGCCATTTTGTAGCAATTAATTTTCTGTTACCAATGGTATAAGAGGTTAATATTTTTATTTCAACAATTAATGGCCTTTGAATATGTCCATTTATTGTAGTATTTTCATGACTTGATTGTTTTTGAATAAAAATCATTGATGGACACAATTTTTCATCATTTACAAAGGCTTTAGAAGCACGGATTTAAAACCAGTAAACTCTTGATTTCGTAAAAATCACCAATGTTTTCCTCCATAAATTCACTATTGTTTCCCTCCATTGAAAAATTTCAACATTAAGTTATTCAATTTGATTATCAAGTTGACCAATGACTTAATCATATTGGTATTGTTCTTTCATTTATAAATAATATGGCAAAGACAAAACCATTTGAAACTTTTATCAATTAATAGAAGTCATTTTTTCTTTAATGACATTAATTTTTATCTCTACGTCAACCAATTTCTTCTTCACAATACTGAGTCATTTCGTCTACATTTACAGACATGCCATTATATTGACAATTAGCCCTTGAAACAAACGACTCTTACCATCTTTCTTGTGCCAATTCAATTTTAAGTTAAGATGTTGTCTCACCAGACAATCACTCGCTGTCTAAATCGAGAGGAATTCAATTTGCAAAACAATAACATAAATCAAGTACGTACTTGCTTTTTTATTTGTGAGTTTGTTCTTCGTTGTTCCTTGTTCTCGCAACCAATTTCAAATTAGTAATAATACCCTCCTTCTAGCGCCAAAAATTGTTACCACATTTTGTTTCCTCTCTTGATAAAGTTGACGGAGGAGAAACTAGTGACAACAACCAATTGAGTATTGGAAATATGGATTGTTAACAAAGTGAATGTGCAGTCCAATATTGTATCTCAAGAGTTCTTCGGATGCGAAGTAGGAAAACTAAAGAACAAGAATAATGAGATATTAACGAATAGATTTTATTAATCTTCAAAGAATAGTAACATCGACTGATAGACAACTGTTGATACAAGAGAATATCTACGTTACAATCTACTTCTAAAACTAGTCTATCTATGCTAAATACCAAATGTAGGGGTTGTTGGAGAGGTCTTTTTTCTATCTCCAACGTTAGTATTTATAGACAAAATTTCCTCCAAAACTTTTGAATGTCAACTTCTTTTAACTACCTTATAAACTTTCTTATAATTTATCTTTGAATTTAGGCATGCCAACACATTTTATTTTATTAACTTACTTAACTTTCTTATTTTTTGCCATTAAACTTAGGTATGACAACACATTTTATTTTATTTTATTTTTATCATTTTATCATATACATAAAATATAATATTTTCAAAAACAGATTTTGAATTTGAGTAAAATAATTAGTTTATTTGGTCTAACTGTTTTTTTTTATTTTTTACTTTTATTTAAATTCTTTTATTTTTATCAAATTTTTAGATTATTAATTCATCTACGAGATTTTAGAAAAAAACATAAAATAAATTTTTAAAAATTAAAAAAATAAAAATAATTTCAATAATCTGTCCTTGTAGGTTATTTTTATTTTGGGTAATTTTTTTTTTAAATTTTAAATATAAATTTTTACTCTTTAATTTTCTTTTTGTCAATGAACTAATATTTGTAAAGATTAAACGAAAATTAATAAATAAAACAAAAAGAAATAGATTCATATTTAGTTAGGTAAATAGTTCCTGAGGATTATGGGGGGATGAGTTATGTAGAGAAGCTGATGCTATCCCCTAAACCCTTGCCTCTCTCTCTCTCTCTCTCTCTCTCTCCGGGTCGAGTTGTGCTTGCTAAAGCATCACAGTCGGCAATAACATACAGGAAAAGCTGTGATAAGTATTCTTCTTCTCTCTCGCTGAAGCATCTCAATTGCCGCTAACTACTCACCCTATAAACCGTTTGTTCTAGATATGTTTTTGTCTAACTTTGTAATATCCAGAGATGGTGCTCGGCTATGAAGCATTTATTCGCACTCCCTAATGGCCGTTGCTCACCAGCTTCGGAGGAGCTTATTTGCTGCCGCAGCCACCAGCCCTTGTCGTTTTTTCTTGAGAAACTCTGCCGCCTGCTTATCTCAGCTTCAGCCTGTCATGGTCAAGTTTCTCATTTTCTCAATTTTCTGTTGTGCAATTACATATAATATGTACATTTACGTACACGCATATATACACTATTTATGTATGTACATCTCTGTTATAATTGACATGGGAAATGAAATTAATGTAGAATTGAACTGAACGATGTTATCTAGATGTGAGTGCAATATAGACAAAATGGGCCATTTCTCCTTTACTTAATGGCTATGGTTCCCTGAACAACTCGATGAATAGGGCACATTCAAAACAGAAAACATCTGGATATCCATCACCAAGCAGGTTCTCTGTCCATTGGTTTTTTCCCCCAAACTGCTGAAAACTTGAAAGTAATCGAAGTTTCTTGGCAGCTCCCTCTCTCACCTTTTCTCAATGTTGGGGAATCAACCTTGGCATTGCCTAAAAGGAAATATCCAATTCATTACTCGGATTGGCTCCTTTCTTAACCTCCCGATGAACAGAATTAGATGTCTGCTTGCTTCGCTGTCAACAAAAAGGATGACTAAGATGCTTTATTGTTTTGGTAGGGTAGAGGAGGTATTGACATCCACTTGCTTACGTAGCTGGCATTGCATAACTGGCGTGGTAGTTGAATAACTCATAGTTTGTTTCTAAGTAGTTGCATGAAGCGGAGCAGGAGCTGGTGCAGGGGAGCAAGAGGATATCTCAGAATATGAAGTTTTGGGAGGGTCTATCGGAGCGTGTAAACACATATAATAAAACTATGAATACTCCAAAAGATACTGTATTTCTGTTAGTCCTAGCATACATACAAATTAGTAATTGGTGTCTCCTGCAAAATGTTATGTTTATATTAAGTGCTTGAGCAAATTTCAGTTAATAAGTCTCTTATTGTTTCATTTTTTTTCTTGCTTGGTAGCTCTTTTTGTGTTTATTTTGAGATTCGTATGCTTGAGAGGTTCCTTCCTAGTTGGTAGTGTGCTCCATGATGGGAGCGATTTTGCTAGGAGATTCTAACCTGGGATTGCTAGGATTCATATTTTGGATTATTGTTTACAAAATCACGTTTAGACCAAAGAGCAGAGATCTTATCTAAATAGTGGAAAATTATCTTGTTATCTGATTTGTAAGATCAACTTCATACTTACTTTTAAGTTTTGTCTTTTTTTTTTTTTAATTTTGATTTGCCATGTGTTCATTTTTTGGTTTGGTGGTATTTGTCCTTTGGAATTTGTTACAGTTGCAAAGCAGGATGCTGAGAAATTACTGTTGCCCTTATATGCAAAATTCAGCTCTTTGTGTTGGTCATAAGTATGAGAAATGCTTCCAGATTAAATTTAGGAAGCTCAAGGTATCTTGTGTTATCAAAGGCAATCAGCCAAGAGTTATTTCTGGAGGAAAGTTTCATACTTCTAGAAACTTTGATGGGTGTAGGTGGGCTGTTGCCAGTCAGGCCCAATTTAAACTTGGGTATTCGAGTGTCACGATACCTTTGAATCTTGCAGAATATGGATTGATATCACCTTTTACTAGTGCTCAGGGTAAAAGGTACTTTTCTCACATACCAAGACCAATAATTGCAAAAAATGATGGTGTTGGTAGTAGAGATGGAAGTATTAGTTTGAATACTTCGGGATTCAAGGTTTCCAATAAGGTTTGGAAGCAGGAAAAGCCATTGGCTGCTCACAAGAGAAATGTTGCAGGCGGGATGCGCGTTGCAGCTTCTACGCATGCATTAGGGATGGATCCTAATGCTACAAAGTCAGCTATTAAAGAAACCGATACGGTGACCTCAAGGGAGCAGCTAGTTGGGGAAGGCACAAATGGTGCGACTTCGGTTTCAAGTTTACCTGTTGGCAGTAACAACCAAGTCTCCAAAGCTAGAGGGAACCAGAAGCGGCAGTCAAGAAGCAGGAAAAGCAATGAACAATGTTCTGGGTCTAATTCTGCTTCTGATACAGCAGCTCAGACAGGAGGTTCTGAAAGAGTTTCTCAAGCAAAGAAATCCATTAAGGCCAAAAAGAATCAGTCTTCGGCTGCTACAAAGGTGAGCAAATTTCGCTTGTACGGTGTCAAGTTTAGTTTGTATCTCACGGCAATACGTCAACTAACGATGCACTTTTCCAGATCAATTCTATTGTCAGAACACCCATTGAAGAGCCGGATAGTTCTGTTTCTACAAAGCAGCAGTCTGCAAGGACAGTTGAGAAATCTCGTAGAAAGGGAAAATCTACGAAGCAAACTAATTCTCAAGTCAAAGCCCTTGAACCCCAAGCTGCATCTGGAAATGAGCTGGCACAGAAACAAAAAAAACCTGCAGGTCCCAAATCTAAGCCTCGGGGACAAAGGAAGATGCAGGTTATAAAACCTTCTAAAGGCAAATCTGTTGTGGTTGTGGAGTCTGCTACAAAGGCAAAAGTTATTCAGGGGTATCTTGGTGACATGTTTGAAGTCCTACCTAGCTATGGTCATGTAAGAGACTTGGCTGCAAGGTCAGGATCTGTGCAGCCCGATAATGACTTCAGCATGGTATGGGAGGTTTCATCTGCTGCCTGGACTCATCTAAAGAGTATCAAGGTTGCTCTAAGCGGGTATGATATATTCTTTCTTTACAATACTTGTTGTCGAAAGACTCATGTGGCTACTAAGTTATTTTGAAAATAGGCATTTGTACGAGTATATTAAGCAATTCGCTTGGTTGCTTGGTTAAGTACTTTCCAAATGCACTTCCCCAATTTTATTGTAGACCCTTCACCTGTGCATGTACTTTTTTTCACTTTTTATTGAGTAGACTATCTTTTTATCTTTTTTTATCCATTTGTGGGGGCCCATTCTCACTTCCTCTGCCTCGTAACCCAGAGCAGAAAATCTTATTCTTGCATCAGATCCTGACCGCGAAGGAGAGGCTATAGCTTGGCACATTTTTGAGATGTTGCAGCAGCAGGATGCTTTACGTGCAGATGTTACTGTAGCGAGGGTTGTCTTTAATGAAATTACTGAGTCATCCGTCAAAAGTGCGCTGCAGGCTCCACGAGACATTGATGTAAACTTGGTTCACGCTTATCTTGCACGTCGCGCTCTTGATTACTTGATTGGATTCAACATTTCACCATTGTTATGGAGGAAATTACCTGGTTGCCAATCTGCTGGACGAGTCCAATCTGCTGCTCTATCTCTTTTATGTGACAGAGAAACGGAAATCGATGAATTCAAACCACTGGAATATTGGACCATTGAAGTTGAGTTTAACAAAAGAGATTTGGGTTCAGTAATGAACAAATTATCTTTTTCATCACATTTGACCCACTTTAATTCCGAAAAGTTAAATCAACTGTCAGTTAGTTCTCATGCAGAGGCCAAGCATATCGAAGAGAGCGTTAATTCATCAAACTTTAAAGTGGTTGGATTGAAGAGAAATAAAATACACAGAAACTCTCTTCCTCCCTTTATAACATCAACACTTCAGCAGGATGCTGCAAATAAATTACATTTTTCAGCAACAAATACGATGAGACTGGCACAGAAACTGTATGAGGGAGTTCAGTTGTCGAATGGTAAGGCAGAAGGATTGATAACATACATGAGAACAGATGGATTGCACATTTCTGATGAAGCTGTAAAGGACATTCGCTCCTTGGTTATTGAGAGATATGGACATGATTTTGGGACAGAGAGCCCTCGTAAGTACTTCAAGAAGGTAAAGAATGCTCAAGAGGCACATGAGGCGATAAGACCCACAGATATCCGAAGATTACCCTCGAAGCTTGTTGGAATACTTGATGAAGATTCTTTGAAGTTATATACTCTTATTTGGGCTCGTACAATGGCATGCCAAATGGAACCCACAACCGTGGACCAGATACAAGTCGATATTGGTAATGCTGACATGTCCATCGCTCTTCGATCAACATGCTCGAAAGTGGGCTTTCTTGGATATCAGGCAGTCTACGAGGATATGGAAGCTAAAGCAATTAGATCTAATCCAAATGGAGGAAAAGACAGGATTGAAACTTTCGAACTTCTCGATAACCTGAGGCCAGGGGATTCATTATATGTTGGTGAAGTGAAACTCACGCATCACCATACACAGCCACCTCCACGTTACAATGAGGGATCTTTGGTTAAAAAGCTGGAGGAGCTTGGCATAGGAAGACCTTCTACATATGCGGCTACAATAAAAGTTTTACAGGATAGAAACTATGTGGCTGTTAAAAGCCGAGTACTATATCCACAATTTCGTGGTCGCATGGTCTCTGCATTTCTCTCACACCATTTCTCCGAGGTGATGGATTATAGTTTCACTGCTGATATGGAGTCAGAGCTCGACAATATTTCTACGGGCTTGACTGAATGGAAAGGACTACTCGGAGATTATTGGGCACGATTCAGGAAGTACTGTGATCTTGCTGCTAGCGTTCATATTCATCAGGTGGAGAAGATGTTGGAGAAAACATTTGGGGGTTTCGTGTTTGGTTCTCTCCCGGATAAAAGCAGGACATGCCCAAGTTGCTTGGAAGGCACATTGATTTTCAAAGTTAGTAGATTTGGTGCTGGTTATTTTATAGGCTGTGACAAACACCCAAAGTGCAAGTGAGTACTTTGTTGCATTATTTGATTTTTTCCATCGCTAGTCTCAATCTGTGTGTGTATAATCCTACTTGTGTTGTTAAAATTGCAAGTAGGTGTAGGAAAAATAAAATAAGAAAAGGGACAACACTTCCCCACAAAACTTTGAGCAGTTGTGATTCACACCCTTTGCAAAAGCGTTATGCACACACACACACACGAGACTGAATGAGAAGACTTTCAATACATATAATCTTACATTATCAACAGAACTCGATGTTCTTCCAAGTCACAAAAGTCATTTATGATGGAGTCTATGCTCAATTTCAATCCTTTTCAATGTACAAAACCAATGAGTCTGTAAGAAAATCGTGCTCTATTTTGGTTTGAAGCCTGTTGTCGAAAAATATCATTTTGTAGTTGTATTAGTTATAAACAATTTTTTCAATCCACCCGACAAAGTTTTATCTACAAACAATAAAAATGTAAAGAATAGTTTCACTATTCAACACATAAGAAATGATAAAGGACAGATGTAATGTTCCAAAGAACAAGTAATAAATTCTTATCTATGAGTGCTGAAGAAATATAAATCCTAATCAAATGGTAATGATTCAGAAAAAAAGAATGAAAACTAGCTTGTGTAATTTGACTCTATTGAACAAGGAAGATGAAATCCCTAATAAAGCTAGAGTTGAGGATCGTGAGCTTTTCCCATATCTGTATGAGTCAAAGCCCTTGTTTCCCCAATCTTGTTCGAAGCTCTCTTCCAAATTTCAATATTTCATTTAGTCTTTTTTTTTGTAAAGCCCACTTTTTATGTAAGAGAATGAAAGTCCAACTTACTGTGTTAAAACCTAAAAGGGCCTAATTTATTGAGTTAGAGCATATTGGATGAACCAACGTAAGTTTAGTTCTATCTTAGAATTTTAAATAGGGGTTTGGGTGTAAGGGGTGCCAATATTGTTAAATCATCCACTAATTGGCAATGTGTGGGGCCACCCAGCTTATATGCTGGTTTTGAAAGTGATAATTAACCAATGTGCGACAAACTCTCACACTCACCCGCACATGCCATTCCTGACCCACATGTGAAGAGATAAACAACAGATTCATAACATAGGGATCACTACGAAACAAATTGCACTTATGACACAAATGACGGGCAATCAATCAAGGGAGTCTTATCTAAAAAGCCTTCGAAAGCCGAGCTTTGATACCATGTTAATGCATCCTACTCCAAACTAATTGATAATGATAGAGAGGTCACCCAGGCTCATATGGTAGTGTCGGAGATGATAATTAACTAATATGAGACAAGCTTTAACCAGTATGAGACATGCTATAACAAATATCATAAAAAGTTGATGCATTGGCTTGATGCGTTAGTGTTTCTATATACTGCATATATGGTGGTGTTTGCCAAAACGGGGGGTGCCACCCCACAAGAGGTGTCCGCCAATAGTTATTCTCGTCTATTTCTTTTCCCACCTTTTCTTTGAGTTGTCCTTTCTTTTGTCGAAGGCCATGTTTGTAAGATTGTTCACGCATTGTTTTTGTGATGTGTGGTGGTGGCTTTGTTCTTGTGAAGGTTTTGAGGGATGGCATATTATTTTAAATGTAGATTGGGTTGAATAATAGTTCATAAACCAATAAGTTGCGGAGCCTCTTGGAAGATATTTGTTCCAACAATGGTAGTGTAGGGTAAACCGATATGGACATATGAAATCACCAAACACCAAATATGTAGAATGAAGTGTATAAGAGATACTCTTTTTGGAAATCATACAAAGAGTTACAATTGCTATTCCTCAGTTTTTTATGTTGCAGTCATTGGGGTAACCGTCGTAGGTTCTCCACTGAGAAGGGATTTCAGATGGCTTAACAAAAACGAATTTGGTCAAACCACAATCTTTTAGAGACAAACTTTGGCTTTGTACCCGATGGTTTATTAAAGTGGTCTTCACCATTTGTTATTCCAAGAACAATTTCACTCAGGTCGAAATTGGCATGTGTTAAGAGTTCCTCTCACATCCTCTTTATCGATACAAGAAACATGCGCTAAAAAAGACCTCCTAAACCCCCTGCTAAGTGATGGAGTTTAGTCTGAATTTTCTGTAGAAATAGCTCCCACTCTAGACTGACTTCAAGGAAAGATAGGATTGGGCAATTCTGTCGATTCTGTAGCTTACCTTGTTATTAGATAAAGGGGAAAGAGATTTTTTATAAAGAGAGAGGTGAGTAAGGGGGGCGTAGCTTGAGGCTTCTCAGCCGCAAGAACAGGGAACGGATCCTCAAAAAATGGAATGAGTTCACAATTACTACCACACGGAAGCCGCCTCCTCATCACGTACCGCTAGTTATTCTTGGACTGGGGGAATTCACAACATTCTTTCTGCGGTTCCTTTCTATTGAGAAAGAGGTGACCTCGTGCTCTTCAAGAAATGAAGTCTTACAAGATGAACCCTCAATTCAAACATTGAAACCCTTGGCTTGAATAGACGCAATAAATTGATTAATTATTATCTTCAAAATTAGTGCATGAGCCTGGGCGGTCTCTCCACTCATTGTCAATTAGTTTTTAGCTAAATGCTTTAACATGGTACTAGATTTACTGGTTTAGAGGCTTTTGGAAAAAACTCTCTTGGTTGCACCTTGTTTTGTTATGATTTGTGTGCTATGGCTCCGTTGTTTACCTCCCCACGTGTGAGTCAGGAGTTGTATGTGCAAGGAGTGTTTGTTTCTCCCACATTTGTTGATTATTACCTCCAAATTTAGTATATGAGCTTAGGTGACCTCTCCACTCATTGTCAATTGGTTTTGAGTTTGATGCTTTAACAGTCGGCTGCCAACAGTACAACAAATTAAGCCACTGTCACTGCTGCTGCACATGAATTGCCGTTGTTCGATGGTTAATCCAGCATGTAATGTAACACCATTCAGAAAATGGGACCAAAAGTACATTTTGTCAAACTTTTATATCTCGTGCCACTTTCTATATGAGTTTGAAAAAATAGTAGGATATGTTTGTCATGTTTAGCATACGACTTGTATGAATCGTACCTTCATAAAAGGACTTGTTTGATTATGCCATAGAGTCTCTTATTACTAGCTAAAGGGTAAAGGTTATTTACCCACAACAACACCCTTAAATTGCTGCAAGCAGTGTGTGGTTCCACGACCCCCCACCCCCGAACAACCCCACTTTTGCTATATAAAATGTCTATACAAAAAGGATGGAACTTGGAAGTGCATGGCCCTTTCTACGGTTAAGGCTGTGTACTTTGGCAGACCGTTTTTCTAGTAATTGTTCAATCTCTTTCTGAATTCTTGTTTTATGTCTCATCATCATGACATGCCTTATTATCTCTCTTGATGGAATACATGTCTGACTCTAGTGCAATTATGGTTTTGTCATTTCAGAAGTTCAAATTATATCGGTATTATTTATTCTTAATGTGGTTTTACTTAAATATGATGAATTGTATAAGTTACATTGAAACACGGGCTTGATATGAAGGGAGCCATGTAAGATGTTTCTCCATTTTCTTGTATTAGTGAGTGTAACTAATAAGTAATAAATAGCAGTATGTTTCAATTTATTCAAGTCGTTATTGCAAATAGTCTTTGATTGGTGGAAAAATCTTTGTTGTTACTCTTCCAAACTTTGATTGTTGGGATGTTTGCAGGTTCATTGCCAAGACATTGTACAGTGACGACGACGACGATGAGGTGACTTCTCAAAATAACATGACAGCGGAGGAGCCAAAATTGTTAGGTCTTCATCCTGGATCAAATGATAAGGTTTTGCTTGTTTTAATTTGATTGTTAATTATGTGCAAGATGAGTTATCATCATTTCAAGAAGTTTATTTTACTTAACAGATTCTCCTGAAGAAAGGGCCTTATGGTTTCTATCTTCAACTCGGGGAGGATAGGAAGGGACACATGCCCAAAAGAGCCTCTGTTTCCCAAGTACGTATATGCCTTGTTTGCCTGCATTTGTAAATCGCTTAAGTTGTCAATCTACACATTTCTTGGTTGTTAAGTACATCTGGTATAAATGTTAGCATCTGCCAGTCACTGGATGTTTTGTCATGGGATGATCACATGAGTATGGAGCTTCTTTTGTTGATAGCCATTTACCTAGTGTTTCTATTTTATTTTCTTTGTTATTAGGGTAAATTGCACTTACCTCCCTTGAGGTTTTGGAATTTGCAGTTACCTCCCTTGCTTTTGAAACTATTATACACTTTGCCCCTGCCGTTAGATTCCGTTAGTTATGGGTTAGTTTTTTATGATGCCACCATAATACTTTTTTAAAATGCCTAAAATACCCTTGTTAATGGCTATATACATTGAACAAAATCTTTCTAAGGCTCACATAACTTATTTCTCTCATCACCTCATTAAAGATATATAATTTCTTTTGTTTTAGTTAATTTTTTTTTACAAATGCATTAGTTGATTATTTATTTATTTATTGGCGTACTAGTTTTGAGTTATCACTAAAAAGTAACGTACATTTCACAATAAGAATTAAAGATTAAAAAATAAAAAATAGAAGATGTTGCCTTTTCAGTACAGGTCGGACCAAAAAAACCGATCGAAAAAATCATGATTCGGTCGGTCCGAAATAGGAACGGTTATGGTTTTGATTTTGCCTTTTTGGTTTTTTCGATTTTTCGGTTCAGTTTATCATATATTTTTTTAGACCGACCGAACCAAACCGAAAATTGATAACTCTTCCACTTTTTTTAATGTTTTGTTTTTATTTAAATTCTATTTTATTGATATTTCGTTCTTAATAGGTGTTTTGAATCAAATACAAGAGTTTGAACTAGTAGCCCTACATGTGCTTTATATGACCAAAAAAAGTCCATTTTTTAATTCATGTAGCTAAAAAATAGACCATTTTGGTTGATTCAAAAAACCAAAATCCCCGACTGAAATGATGACACGCGCAGAGAATCGACCAAAATGGTCCATTCGAAAAAAAGACCATTTTATTAGATACCGGCCAATATCGTTATTTTTTTTTTAATCTTTAATTTTTATCATGAAATGTATGTTACTTTTTAGTGATAAATCAAAACTGGTACGCCAATAAATAAATAAATAATCAACTAATGCATTTGTAAAAAAAATTAACTAAAACAAAAGAAATTATATATCTTTAGTGAGGTGATGAGAGAAATAAGTGTTGAGCCTTAGAAAGATTTTGTTCTATGTATATTGCTATTACCAAGGGTATTTTAGGCATTTTAAAAAAGTATTATGGTGGCCTCATAAAAAACTAACCCATAACTAACATAATCCAACAGCAGGGGGCAAAGTGTATAATAGTTTCAAAAGCAGGGAGGTAACTGCAAATTCCAAAACCTCAGGGGAGGTTTCTGCAATTGTCAGAAACCTCAGGGTAGGTAAGTGCAATTTACCCTTGTTATTAATGCCATTGTTGTAGTAGCTGTTGGTGTTATATTTAGGGTAAAGCCCACTTTACGCCCAGTCCCTCCTGTAGTTTGGGGCTTTTGTGGATCACATCACTGACTACTCAAGGTAACCACATAGTCCCCTTATAGTTTTTGGAGTAATTCATACATGTGACTTTGTTAATGACAGAGAGAACCACGGAATCTGATTATAGTCTTTGTAGTAATTCATACATGTGACTCAGTTAATCACAAAGAGAAAAAATTCGAAATCCCCTCTTAACATCTCGTCGATTGGCTGACCATGGACCATCTCACTCATCCCACGAGACCTGAAGCCTTTTCTATGCTGTGGGCCAGTGGCTTTCTTCAATCCTTCTCACAGCCTTTTCTATGCTGTGAGAAGGATTGACAAAGTTTGGTTCACAAGTGGGGTTTACGATCAATATCATAATTTTGCAAACCATCACTACACATTCAAGTTTACGGATGTCTACGAAGCACCGACAATCTTAGGAGGTCGCCGTACACGCGTCAAACACGCCTAAAAAATGTATGTGATATGTCCATTAAATTTAGTCAGTTTTTAGGTTGGGACATGACTAGGACATGAGGGGATCCTCAATGGACATGCAAGGGGTAAAATATGTAAATTTTTTTATTTTTTGGCTGTGAATATGTATTACTTCAAATCTTTAGGGTTAAAAATGTAGTGTCTATACACACGCACAAACATATATGTATATATACACATATTCACGTGTATGTATATATAAAAACCATCCAAAGCCCTAAGTCAATGTTAAAAAATTCATCGATCAAACTCGTCTCCTTCTTTGTCTATCACGGTCAACCCTGGTACATCTCCTCTCTCTCTCTCATACACACACACAAAAAAAAAACAATTACATGTGGATCACCCGTATATACATATGAAAAAATAGCGCAAGGGAGTGATTTATATATGTATATCAAGTTAGAAGGGGATGATATATAACTCATCGATTATATTCATGTATGTGTATTCATATGTGTCCATAATCATCTCATACATTTTTTTTTTTTTATGTTTATGAAAAATAATGATAATTGTCTATTTCCGTGTCTCCATTTTTTAAAATCCTTGTCCGTTATATATATATGGAGAGAGAGAGAGAGAGAGAGAGAGAGTAAATTTTTAATCAAGGAATTCCTCATTTTATTAAAATACAGACCTCTTATTTTTTTTATCAAATTTTGATGATCCGAACCATTCAATGTGTTTAAAACAT
>JABCMJ010056872.1:0-10012 GCA_014822125.1 Arbutus unedo
TCCATAGGCGTTGCAACAGGTTTAGTTCCCAACAAAACAGTATCCTCAAGGATATCTAGTACATACTTCCGTTGAGATAAGTTAATATCGTCCTTGGATCACGCCACTTCGATCCCTAGAAGTATCGTAATTTTTCCAAATCCTTATTGTGGAATTACTGGTGTAAGGACTTGAGTTCATCAATACCTTGTTGGTCATCACCGGTAATAATAATATCGTCCACATAGACAATCAATAATATTTTCCCCCGATTAGATTTGAGAGAGATCACAGAATGATCAGACTAACGTCGATGCATGCCAAACGGTAATACTGCATTACTGAACTTCCAAACCAGACTCTAGGAAATTGTTTAAGCCCATATAGTGCCTTACGAAGATGACAAACCTGATAACGTGCCCCCTAAGCAACAAACCCAGGTAGTTGCTCTATATAGACTTCTTCTTGTAGATCCCCGTGGAAAAAAGCGTTTTTGACATCCAATTGAAACAATGGTCAACCAAGAGACGTAGCAAGAGAAATAAGTACCCGAACAGAGCCAAGTTTGGCGACAAGTAAAAAGGTCTCCAAATAATCCACACCATACATCTGGAGATAGCCTTTGGCGACAAGGCGCGCTTTATAGCGCTCAACTGTACCATCGGGAAGATACTTGACAGTGAAGATCCAGCGGTAGCAAACAGTAGTTTTCCCAGTGGGAAGAAGAACCAACTCCCAAGTGCAATTATGATGAAGGGCGGACATTTCATCCTCCATAGCTTGCCACCAGGCAAACATTGATAAGGCCTCTTGAATAGTGTTAGGAACAAATATAGAGAAAATAGAGAAGGTAAAAGTATGAAGAGACAGAGATAAATGATCAGAGGAAACAAATTGAGCAATAGGATGAGAGGTGCAAGACAGAATACCTTGCGAAAAGCTATAGGCCAACTGTCCGGATCTCGCAACGGAGGTGAAGACGAAGCGGCAGGCTGAGGGGGAACTGGCGGCAACAATGGCAGTGACAAAACCTTAGGGTGACGAGTATATACCTACAAGGTTTTAGGAGCAGAAGGGCCAAACGGAACAACCATGGAGAACACAAACTCAGATAAAGGAGGATTGAGAGGAGTAATGGAGGTGGAAAATAAAGGTAATGACTCATTAAAGGTAACATCAGCACACACAAAATGGCGTCGTAAGGAGGATGAGTAACATTTATAACTTTTTTGAGTGTGAGAGTATCCAAGAAAGACACATCAAATGGATCGAGGAGCAAGTTTATTCCGGTCAGGGTCGAGAGCATGAACATAGCATTTGCACCCAAATATGCGAGGGGGTAAGTGATGGAGTGGATGACCCGTAAGCAAAGACTGTAGAAGGCATTCGATTGATTAAGTAACATGCAGTAAGCACTACAACACTCCAATAAGACTTGAGAACTTACATTTGGAACAAGAGTGCCCGCATAACTTTGGATAAATGGCAGATCTTGTGTTCAGCAACCCCATTTTCAGATCATAAGAAGACTGATGAAGAATGCCATGATCATCAAAGAAATGAGAGAGGGTAGTATAAAAATATTCTCATGCATTATCAAATCGGGAAAATACGAATGCATGTATGAAATTAGTTCTTGATTTCCATATAAAATGATTTAAAAATAGAGTACAACTCATATCGTTCTTTCATAAAATAAAGATAAGTAACACGAGAAAATTTATCTACAAAGATAACATAATATTGAAATCCAAATATTTTAAGAACCTGCATGGGATCGAAGTGGCGGCGACCGCGACCGCGATAGCGGCGACGCAGGTGGCGGTGATGGTAATAGGTCAGTAGGGTTTTAGGGTTTGGATACACTCTGATACCATGTGGTTTGAGAGGAAAAAATATATAAAATTTTAGTTAATTAACTCTAACACTGATTAATATTATTTATATTATAAAACTATATATTACATCACGTGATTAAGCAATATGAAATACTAATACTCTAACAAAATTCAATTGTTCATGAAAAGTTGGCAATTGCGTAGAACTCTATCAATAGAGATAAGACCCAATTTCAAAGAGTTCAGATAGAATTTCTTAGTGAGGAACCAATCGTCTTAAAAAAGAGACCACCCATGTTAGTAGTTGAAAGAGACTTAAATACAGCGAGGGAAAAAACATTCAAACACTTCGAAAGAAATTGAAGGACATCAATGGGCTCTGAGCTAGCAACCGAAGAATATAAAATCTAATTCACCTAATTAGAGTTCTTACCAAACAAAACTAGATAAGAAGCCAATTTAGTAGCATGGTATTATTGTGCACCAGCATATTGTAGATCAAACCTTTATGTTGACTGACCTGAAGATGACAAATTATAGTATTATGTTCGTACTCTGGCACTAGAAGAGAAGGTTCAGTCCGATATAGTTAGGAACCAGACCTAATTAGACAGGGATGACAAATCTTCAACAAATTCAACTATTAATGAGAAGTTGACAATTGAGTAGAACTCTAAATATAAAGATAAATCTGATTTTGGAAAGTTCGGATAAACACTTATCTAATTATGAACATTATCTTAAAAAGGAGACTACCACTAGTATTGAATTAGTGGTCGGAAGAGACTCAAATACAGTAAGAGAGAGCCTCTATATTAAAAAACACACCCCCAAAAATAAATATATGTGGTAGTTTACTATTACACGCATTAATATTAAGAGATTCAAAGACATAAGTACTGCACTTAACCATCAGAATGTCTTCTCATCGACAAGAGGCAAAGTCCTTTGACAGAGTCTTTGTCTTGTAGGAAAGATAATGGAAGTTAATGAAACTTGAGAAGTTAATGGAAGATAACAGGTAATGGAAGTTACAGAAAACAAGAAGGAACTTGAGAAATTAAATTTGAATGGCCACATAATCATCTCATGAACTGCCCAATTAGTAGACCATGGAGGGGGACCGGTAATCTCCAGAGTGTTGGTCTGAAGGCAGACACTTATCATTAACCGAACATCAAAACACCTTCAATCCTGTGGGATATTTCTAGGTGTTCAGTCTTTGAAACCAAACCGCACTGAGTTAGAAGCCCGTCAACTAGCTGGCATGCTATTTTAGAAAGAGGGTAACGAAAGTTGTTACAAATCAAAGCTGCTTCCTAGGTCAGTCCCAGTTATTAACAGACCATGGAGGACTGTCCCACAAAATAGGCTAAATTTCATCAACCAAAGGAGATATGGCCCAAGTAAAACAAAAAATAGCAACAACCTGAGTCACCCTCAAGAATAAAAAAAGAACATCCAGTTTGCCCTTCATTAATAGTGGCAGAAAATGACAGAGCCACCCTTGATTTAGCCCATAGAACCCTGCCAATATCATTAACAATAGTCATTTTTTCCTCTCTCTACGTTGCACCCTCAACGTGTGAGCCTTTGCCTTGCCTTGCACATTCACATGTCGCGGCACATCCCTTCCTTTGCCGGCACATGCTATGTTGTGCTCAACCTTTTCCTCTCACCATGCCTTGACATGCCAATGTCAAGCACATTCGTAGGCATTCATAGACAACTACATGCTTTCTTACGCCGGTGACATGTCATATCGCTCATGGCCTCAACGTGTGAGCCTTTATATTGCGTTGCAAATTCGTATGCCATGGCACACCTTCTTTGGCAGGTATCGTTCCATGCACGTTTGTAGACCTTTACGCCTTTTTTGGATCTCAAAATTAACTTGAAGCAGTCACCCTTTTAAGTGGACACCATCTCCAACTAAATGCTTTACTGCTTTAGTATTAGCCAAAGACTTGCAAGTCTGAGTTTCAGCGGAAAAATTTCATGCTCTTCCCATAGATAAAGCATATCTTTAAGAAGAATATTCATGTTAGTAACTTAAGACTCAGAGACAACACCATTTCTCCATTTCCATACCCTATCCGTAAATATAGCAGCGACATATGAAAAGATTTAGATTGGGAAGAGCGTGAGACTCAACAGTTTAGAGACCAACTCTGACCAGAACAAACATTTAAAGAACCAGAATTAATTAGCCCAGAGGTTGCACAGGCAAATCTAGCGACATACAGTTGAAAAAAGGATGAGCAGCCAATTCCAAATCACACAGCGGGCAAGACGCTTCCTCTGAGAAACTAACAAGCCTTGTAAAGGCAGAGCAGATGCAGCAATTAACCACCAAAAGAAGCTGTTCATGAATTTTGCACATCCAAAACTTATAGTGAGTCTCATAGCTAAAACCGATCAGCTGCATTGCTGCCCACCTGGCCTCCATTTTAAAAATTGATTTGGAAGAGAAATTCCCTGAATCCTAATGAATCTGGTATCCATATACATTACAGCAGCAATTGGAACGTTTTGGATGCTTGGCTAGTCTTTTCATCAATTAACAGAGTAAGAGCTTCACTTCTCCATTTTAAAGAACTGCCAATTGGATCTCTAAGTTCTGTATATCCTGAGACCTCAAAGAGGTGGAATTTCGAAACTTGGTAAGGAAGGCACCACGGATCTATTGAACAATATTTCCTTCAGCAATAGCTCGACCCATAAATTTATGCCTGCAACTCAACACCTACCATCCCATCTTAGCAACTAGAGTCTTGTTATAGCCCTCGTCTTCCAGAAACCAAGACCGCCAGTATCTGTTGGCCTACTACAGACATTTCCAGGCTTCACACGCAAACCTATTGAGCCCTTAGCATCACTTCACCAGAACTTGCTAATGGGACCAACTGGATAGACTTAATGGTCCAGTCATTGTTAAGGACTGGAGACAATTCATTCCCATAAAAAATCTCGGATAACTCCCTCCGTCTCACTTCGTTTGTCCATTGTCAAAATACAAACATCTCAGAAAACAGTCTACGTTTTCATGTTTATTCTTTTTAAACAAAACATTTTTTTTTTTTTTGAAAATTTTGGCATCAAAATCTGTTGATTCTATCAAAGGATAGCTGCAAACGTAGACAAATAAAATGGAAGGGAGGAAGTAATAGGTATATGATAACTATAGTAAGAGACTAAGGTATCACTAGTCTAACTGTTGGATTTCTCAAAGGCAAGCCATCTATTCTCGTGTCTATTTGATGACCATGTAGCATTTGAAGGATCACGACGTTGCATTTGTGTCACAGTCATGGTCTCTACCCCTGTCCCCTCACCACATCAAATGTTAGAAACTTTACAATTATGATCTATAAACTACAAAAGCTTGTTTGGGAAATACATTCACCTGATTGAATTCTTTAACAGATTCCCATGTTAAATAAGAACAACCATAAGTTTACACCCATCTACTGATCTTCCTCAAGGGATTTGGTTAATGAATATAATCTAAGAAAGTAAATAGCATATCTAGTATCTTTTGGAAATTATTTAAGGCCCCTTAATAGTGTTCTTATTTACTAACCATCCATAAAAGGATTGGTTAAATATAGAGAATTTATGGAACTTTTCTTTGGAAATTATTTAAAATCGTATTTAAGGCATATCAGCACAAAAAGTGTAATCTTATCTAAATTGATTTTTTAACCAAAGTACTTCAAATAACTAAAATGTTTAGGAAAGTACCTCAAATAACTAAAATGTTTAGGAAAGTACTTCAAATAACTAAAATGTTTAGCAACTTGAAGTACCTTCTTTTCTATGTCAAGTTGCTAAATATTTTAGTTATTTGTTTAGCAACTTGAAGTACTGTAGTTAAAAAATCTACTTTTAGATGGTAATGTTACAAATGCAACACTAACTATAGCAACAAAAATGTTTTGACTAGAATGCCAAAAGTGAGTAACCTTTCCGACTACAAAAAGACATGTAAAGTCTAAACATTAATAGACATTCTCAATACATTAACGCATGTATATGATTATGCCTTGCTGGTTTTTGAATAGCTAGAGGCCTATCAACTAACTAAGAAAGATGCATCGTCTAAAGCATGTAACTTGTATTGGAACAGGGCTTTAATCTTTGGTTGTCATCCTAGAACCAATGGTTACAAGGGCCAAAGCTCCATTATACTAATATAAACTGCTAGGGTTGTTCATGGGTCGGTGGGCATTGTCAGTACTGAATTATCAAACAATGGTTTATGCAATAACCTTTTTAACTGGCAAATAAGTTACAAAACAATTGCTTGATACTGTTGTGGAAATATGAAAGGCTATTCTGGTTGTTCAACAATTTACCAAGCAATGGTTTGTGTATAACCTTGTTACTTAGATTTCTTAGCACTTTACTCATAAATTTCTAATGTGGCATGCACAATTTTCTTCCGTTTTATTGATGTGGCATGCATGATTTCACATTTCTAAAATGAGTGCAAAAGAAAATATAAACTAAATCTAAGCTTTTTCTTTTACTTTGCTCGCTAGCTACTAGGACAATTAGATCTAGCTCAAGGTTCTAAATCACAGTATCAGGATACGGCTACGTACGGTTGATACAACTACATATAAGCCGATTTCGTCTTGTACACAGAAATATTGGTATCAGAAGTCCTAAATCCCCTTATTTCACGACTGGTAATATATGTAAGACCATATTCAGAAGCTTAGTTCTAACCCTATACAAGGATCAAATCATTTAGGCCCCCATTCCTATAAAGATTAATAACAAGAAAAGAGGCAATATGCATTGAAGTGTTGTTCACAAACCGGCTGGGTTCATCTTTAGCCTGCAAAACCTATCTGACTAATCCATGTTAAAAGTTGGCCAGTCCACTTGACAGAAACTTTCTTCACAATCAAACCGCTCATTCAATTTTAATATGAGATCAATTTCAAACTTTTTGGGTCAAGTGATTCAACAAGTACATGAATAGATGGGGAGATATAACATATGAACCTAAAACAACACATAGATGGAGAAGATGGAACTCACCAGTCACATGCATCCTAACACTTACCAACTGGGCCCATAAAACAAGTGCCTCCAATCTGGCCCTTGCACCTAATAAACCAACCATGATTGGCCAAGTGTTTGGGTTTCCATCTCCGTCGTATGTACCTATCAGGACTTTAAGCGCAACAGGTGAAGAGGTGAGGTCGTGCAGGAGATTATAAAAGATAGATGAGTGTAAAGAGACATACAAATCTGAGCTAAAAAGAGAGTTGAGAAAAAATGTAGATAAAACTTGCCGGTCACGACATGATTGTTCTTAGTTGACTTGAGTTTTAGACTCAGTTCGCTCGTCCTAAACCTACAACCCAAAAAAGGAACCTCGACTGGTCCAGCGTTTGGCTTTCCATCAACCTCATCTCCCATATATTAGGATTCCCAGACAAAATGGAAAGGCCGTGAGTGAGATTAAATTAGAAAAGAGGTTTTAGAGAGAATGAAGTAGGGCAAAAGTCTCAGGGAGAAGGGAGATCGGGGCATTATCACAACCACCTTATTTAACGAGAATGTGCTGTGTTCTCTTAAAAAGCCTTTTATTTAACTAAT
The DNA here is from genome assembly GCA_014822125.1 of Arbutus unedo. NCBI lineage: Eukaryota > Viridiplantae > Streptophyta > Magnoliopsida > Ericales > Ericaceae > Arbutus > Arbutus unedo. The sequence goes on from JABCMJ010056872.1 coordinate 7,434, forward strand.
ACGTTGAAGGAATTTTGGTAAAAATAAGCGCGAATGCCAGGGTTGTCCTTGTTTGCATTCCATGACAAGATTATTTAAAATTTATCTCGGATAATATACTTCCAAATGAGATTTTACAATTAATGGTTGGCATATATTTGATGAAGACTTGAAGAGAACATACATCAATTCGACAATAAGAGTCAAGAACTAATTCCTAAACACACTTGCATCTAGGTGTAGAGCTTAAGAAAGGAATGATACAATCAAGCAATATTTGAGGTGATTAACCTAAGAATGATTTGAGAGATAACACTAAAACATTTCTCACACACCACGAGATTATAATAGTTCATGTGATAAATCTAAAACTCACCTACAGTTGTTTGGTGAGTTTTCAAACAATAGTTTGTGATACAAACTCTTTCTGAGCATTACTTTTTAAGGAAAGTTGGTAAATGAGAGTATTTCATTAGATTTTAGACCTCTAATAATTTCCAATAATAGAAAATATGCTATTTAGTGTCATAAATTATTTTCATTTGACCAAATCTTTTAAGGAATGTTAGGACATGAGAATGAATGTATGTTATTTGAATTACATGACAGTATCTAAAGTTGGTTAGTTTAACGTATTTCCAACCAAGATTTCGCTGTTAACCCTATTAGTTATATTTGTGTTATAGTTTGCATAGACATGATGAAGAGTTCGTAACTCAATCAAAGGCTTAAGATTCAATATTGAGCTCTATAAATATCCGTGCATCGTAAAGGCATGATGCTATTGACGGTGATTGTGTTGTTTAGGGTTTTACCGAACAATGTTTAGAGTGTCAACTGTCAAGCCCTTTCTTTTAATTTTTTCTGCGAACATTTGAAGCGAGTAGGGTGTTCCTCTGTACAACCATACCACTCATCTAGAACTGAACTCTGGGTGTTTGATGAGTTACCCAACATAAGTCTAAGAAATTCTTTCTCTTTAGCTTTGTTTGATAAACCACTAAAGTAATTTGAGTATAGCCCTACACGAAAATCATTTGTGACGGCCATTTATTTGGGAGGCAAGTTCTGTTATGGCTGCCAAAGAAATAAACTATAACACTAGTGATAAAATAATTTATAATTGTACGAGAAACTATAGGTCCTTTGATTTTCCATTAGAGATGTCATAGTTTCTGTATTTTCTATCCACATGTTCTACATACCATCTGATGTAAAGTTCACCACGAGATCAAATCATGGAATCCCTATTTCTTGCCGAGGTACATAACACCTTCAATACACAAGGAAGAATTACCTGGTTTTAAGACGATTAAACTTTGTAAGGCAGCAAATTAATCTTTTTCTACAACTACTTGGTAGGTGATTTCCTTTCTAATCAGAGTGACAACAATCGCATCATGAAATTTATGGCAAAGTTCAGTTCTTAAAGCGACAATGCTACAAACATCAAATATTATGTGGATGCATACGTGTTTGTACATTTTCCTCTCTCTCTCTATTGTTCAAGTGAATATCAAGTTCAGAGGGTTTAAAAATATAGAAAAATTAAACAGTCAGAACTTTGCAAGTATTTAGGCAGTGTTTTAACTTTTAAGTGATATAACTAAAACTGAAAATCTCTTAAAAAGCAACTTGACATAGAAAAGCAGGTACTTGTTGTCTTCAAAATTTTAGTCAAAAAATCTATTTTCAGATGGTAATGTGACCAATGCAATGCTAGCTGTGGGGCAAAAATGTTTTGACAAGAATGCCAAAAGTCTAAACATTAACAGACATTCAATATAAGAATTTTAGAATTTTAACAAAGGTAGATTCAATGATTATGCCTTGTTGATCTTTTAAAGACTAACTTTCTTCAGGAGTTCTTATGATGCAATCAACAAGGTGATCAACTATCCTATGACCTAACTTCATTGAAAACCGAGTGGACATGATGCAATTACTATGTTAATCAATACTTAAGAAACCATATGGCGTAACTTTTTTAAAAATCAATTGGAGATCATACAACTACTATTTGAAACAGTACTTGAGAAACCAGCCAAAAAAGATAACCATGAAAATGAGGATCTACTTCCTCCATAGAAATAAAAAAAAAATACATTAAAAACTATTGCATAAAACGTATGCACAATCAAATTGCTTTTAACTTTTGGGAGGGAGATTTTTACATGAAAAAATGATACTTGGTAATGCGTGCGTGTGCAAAGAGAGAAATAGAACAAAAACACATATTATCAACGCTCTTCATAGAAATTCAAAGGAAAGAAATTCTCTATTAACAATTAGTTCATCACTGCTACCTACACTTTTCTCCATTATAGCATTTCAGAACTTGCCTGCGAAAATACAGCCGTAGAAAATAACCTTCATGTAGACCCAAATTCAAATTGTTTCAGTGAGTTACCAAACAAAACTAAGGAGAAAGAATTCTCAAACTATTGTTTGGTAACTCACCGAACAATTAGAATTCAGTTCTAGTTCTAACTCAACTATAGATCATGTATGTAGCATAACTCTACCTACTCTAGTGATTCACCAAACACCAAAGTACTAGGTGATGAACTCTCATTAGGAAATCCTAAACTCAACCAACA
>JABCMJ010056913.1:0-10398 GCA_014822125.1 Arbutus unedo
CAACACACAAAGCACACACAGTTTTAGATGCTATCAAATATATAAATAAGCCATGGCATATAAACTCAACGTGTGTGAATAAAGGTCTTGGTCACAAGTGAAAACAACTAAAAGCTCTCTCCGGACTGAGTCTTGACTTTAAATCTCACCAAGTCATGCACTCAACAAATGAATTCACTCGAAACAAGGTACATATTATGTACTCTCATGTAGGCAATTAGAAGTTGTGTGAATGAAAGCAAAATAACCTGCAAACAATGACACGAAAAGAATGCTCTATAAACTGAACACTTAATCTTATGAATAAAATGCCAAGTATTGAGAATTCTCTCTATATATCAATCCACAATTCTGTCGCCCCTTAAATCAAATAGGACTTCAATTCTAGTTATAATGTTGGGTAAGGGAATGTGTATCAAGGCTAGGGTCAAACATAGCATGTGTCCGAGAAAATGCTACAATCAACTCAAACAAGGCAAATTTTATAAATGTACGTTCTCTTCTTATATTTTTTTTTTTGCCACATCTTTCTTTTCTACTTTTCAACACATCCACCGATATGCCCAATTTCTTTCTTTCATGAACAATTTGGTATCCTTCTTTGTATATAATTTTATTTTCTTATTTTTCATGCAACTTTTTTTTTCTTCTCAATAAGGAGAAATCACCACCAAACATCTTTCTATCGCTTCTTACCTTTTTTTTCTTTCAGTAATTTGCTTTCACATGATTAGTTATCACTTTTCAAGACACAATATTGAAGGTGGAGCTCAACAAGCAAAAGAGTACCAAGTGAGAGGCACAAATGGGCTACTAAATGATAAGTCTATGAAAGAAAAGAACGATCCGGCTCAAATCATCAAAAATGACCTATAATGCTCTCCTAAGGATGACGCAACCATGCAAGTCCACAACCCAATACAAAAGTAATAAATATTGCATTAAGTCCCAACACTTCACAACAAAAATAATAAGATCGACAAAGAAGTTATTCTTTTCATGACAAACAAGAGTTTATGTGACACCACTCCATGAAAAATAAGACTCAAAACTCACATGGGCATAAGTCTCCACTAATCTAGCCATCAAGAACAATTTATTTGTAACTCACAAGCAACCAAAGCCCAAGTAAAAGTGAAGTGCAAGAAGTGTTAAAAGTTAGTGCCAAGACAAAGTTCTTATGGTAGGTTAGCAAAAAGAACTACAATGTCACAATGATATCTAGCAATACTATCACACCTCAAATTCAATCTATTTAGAGCAGTCTCACAAGCCTCGAGTCTAATGCAAAAAGAATCCCAATAGTTTTTTGGTGTTTCCAAAATTTTTTTGAACTGTATACAAAAACAAAAGGGATTCTACCCCCCAACTTAAACAGTTTAATGTCCTTATTGAAAATATGAATGCTAAAATACATGACAGAAAAAGTAAAAGAGAGAAAAGAAATAACTTCGGACGGCAAATTACACAAGATGGTAGAAGGTGGGGGACGGAAACCCCCAATTGAAACAAGACAACCTACAAGTGTTAGTCCGCAAGAAACAAAACATAGGGAATAGAGAGAAAAGAAAAGTAAGTATAGAAAATAATAAACTAGACTTCATGAACAATCAAGGATCCGAATAAACTGGATCCACTAAGTCAATCTCCTCAATAATCTCTTCATTGATAATTCCTTCCACATATGGTTTCAAACACTAACCATTGACCTTAGACACTATATCATCTCGTAGATTTTTAATTTCAACTACTCCATGAGGAAAGACTCTAAGTACGATAAACAGACCATCTCACCTTGATCGTAACTTACCAGGAAAAAGACACAAACGAGAGTTGAAAAGCCACACCTTTGGGTTAGGCTCAAAGGACTTGCGAACTATATGTTTGTCATGAAATGCTTTGGTCCTATCCTTATAGATTCATGCACTCTCGTACGCGTCATTACGCAACTCTTCTAGCTCACTAAGTTGGAGTCGACGATGAGACCCGACAACGGCCATATCAAAGTTAAACTTATTTACGGCCCACAACGTCCTATGTTCCATTTCGATTGGTAAGTGACATACCTTACCAAAAATTAATCAGTATGGAGACATGCCAATAGAGGTCTTATAAGCGATGCGGTTGGCACACAATGCATCGCTTAGTCAGGTCAACCAATCTTTGCTAGTGATACCCACCGTTCTAGCTATGATCTTCTTAATCTTCCTATTTGAGATTCAACTTGGCCACTTGTTTGAGGATGATAAGGTGTCACCACCTTGTGCATGATGGAATACTTATGTACTAGCGTCGCGAAGTGCTTATTGCAGAAGTGGGTGCCCTCGTCACTGATAATGGCTTTCGGACTGCCAAAAGGATTGAATATGTTACTCTTAAGGAACTTGACCACCACCGCGTAGTCTTTTGTTTTGGAAGTCACCACCTCTACCCATTTTGAGATATAATCAACTACCACTAAAATATATGCGTTCGCAAACGAATTTGGAAACAGTCCCATAAAATCTATTCCCAATACATCAAATAGCTCGACCACTAAAATTGGAGACATTAGCATCACATCTCGATGAGACATGTTTCCGAAGCGTTGTCACTAAAGACATGTCTTGCAAAACTCGTGGGCAGTTAAATAAAGTTGACCAATATAAGCCACTTTGTAATACCTTCGCAGCAATCTTTCGCCCATTAAAGTGCCCGCCACAATCTAACCTGTGACAACAACTAGAATACTATGGTACTCACACTCAAGGACACAACACCGGATCACTTGATCCGCACTATACTTGAAGAGCTCCGGGCCGTGGGTCCTCCCAAAGGTAGCGTCCTACTTGTGAGAAAAATCAGTCCTTATCCACTTTGGGCTGATTCGAAGGGATTGCGCCACTGGCCAAATAGTTCACTATATGCGCATACCATGGAGGGCGGGCTTGTGATACTGTAAAAAGTTGCTCATCGGGGAATGAGTCATGCAAAGGTATGGTGTCACAAGAGGAGTCAACTACGATCCTTGACCAGTGATTGGCTACAAAATTTTCAGAACCTTTGTTGTACCAAATTTCAAATTCAAATTCTTAGAGCAATAGAATCCAACAGATCAACTTAGGTCTTGCATCTTTCTTAGAAAGCAAGTGTCGCAAAGCAGCGTGATCAGATTATACAACAACCTTAAATCCAAAGAGGCATGATCGAAACTTGTCGAGGGCAAATACTACCGCGAGTAATTTCTTCTCTATAGTGGTATAGTTCAATTGAGCACAAAGAGGGTTTGCTTGCATAGTATATGGCATGGGAAATTTTGTCAACCTTTTGGCCAAGAATTGCATTGACTGCATAGTCAGATGTATCACACATAATCTCAAATGGCACGGACTAATCAAGTAACTACATAGTCGACACAAAGGATAGGGCATCCCTTAGAGTAACGAAGGCTTTCATGCATGCTGCATCGAATACGAAACGCACATCCTTGGCGAGGAGGTTGCACAAAGGTTTAACAATCTTGTTAAAGTCTCGAATAAAGCAGCGATAAAAGCCTGTGTGTCCTAAGAATGACAGAATTTGCTTAATCAAAGTGGGAAGATGACGTCGTGAAATTAAGTCAACTTTAGGTCCGTCGACTTCAATCCCCCTCTTAGACACCACATGACCCAAGACTATTCTCTCTTGAACCATGAGATGGCTCTTCTCCCAACTTAGCACTAGAATTTTCTTGATACATCGCTCAAGTACCTTCCTCAAGTTGTGGAGACGAGTATTAAAGATGTCCCAAAGATGGAAAAATCGTCTATGAAGACCTCAAGAAACTTTTCCACCATGTCAAAAATAATAGAAATCATACAGCGCTAAAAGGTAGCTGGTGCATTGCACAAACTGAATGGCATACCCTTCAAATCAGCTGTAGATCACCTATTGCACCCTTGTACTTCTTAAGCACCTCAACAAGTTGGCCTTCTTGCATAGCAGAAAGGCTGGACACGATGATAACCGGAAGGGTGTCATTACTTCCCAAAAAACACATGCTTGAGATTGGCTGGGAGTGGCTTCAATTCAAGCTTGAGAGGAACCTCGACAGATGGAGGGGTAGTTTCACTTGGCAGGGAGGGTAGAGGCTCAAATTGGGCTATCCACTTTGGAGGTGAACTATCGAGTAATAGATTCACATCTTTAATGGATTCATCAATATCATACTCCTCATACCCAAAGTGGGACAAACATGCAGCCAATGGATCCTCAGTCAAAATGTAGGGCAAGGTCTCCTCAACTAGGTCTTCGATGACATTAACTGCAAAGTAGTCGTCTTCCACTTTGGGGTACTTTGTGGACTATAAACATTGAGCTTAAGCGTCATGTTTCCAAAAGTAACCTCCATCTCCCCACTCCTCACACGAATATTCGCATTGGCCGTTACTAAGAACGACCGATCAAGTAAAACTGGAGTTTGCTTTCTGAGGGTTTGCACTAGTTCTGTGACAAGTACTATAAAGTCAGCAAGAAAGTAAAAATCATTGACCTTGACCAAGACATCCTCAACTATACCACACGGTACCTTTATGGATCGACTTGCTACTTGTAAGGTGACCGACGCGGGTTTCAACTCTCCAAGTCCCAATTGTTCACATACTGAGTAAGTTGTCAAATTGACACTCGCCCCCAAATCTAGAAATACTCGCTCTATGACATGACTACCTATGACTATAGCAATAACAGGAGGTGCTTGGATCTTGTAACTTGGGGGGAGTATCAGATCGAAAAATAGAGCTCACTTGCTCAATAAGAAGGACTTTTTTGGACGCATTTGTTCAAGACTTACGCTTTTGAGTGCAAAGGTCCTTCAGGAATTTAGCGTAGCTTAGGACTTGTTTGATGGCATCGAGGAGAGTAATATTGATTTTAACTTGCTTGAAGATTTAAAGTGTCTCCTCAATAGATGCTCTCTTCTTAGGAAAGGGATATGGTCCATTTAAACATGACGGGAATGAGACTTTGTGCACATAATGTGGTGCCTTTGGAGCTTGGTGGTGTAGAAGTGGTTGGTGAAGAAGTGATTGGAGAGATATCCTCCTTACTATGAGAACTCTCCACCCTAGAATTAGGTGGGTTGGAGGGAGCCAAGTGCTCCTTGCTCTTTTCTTACTCAGATCTAATCTCGACCACTCTCTTGTTATGAAGGGACAATAATGCATTCACCTCACGAAAATTATCAGTACCTTTACTATCCTCAACTTGGTGTTGCCCTTTAGGATTGTTGACAGTCTAACTAGGTAACCTACCTTCTTCCCTAAGATTTAATGCATTAGCAATCTAGCCTACTTAGATTGCAAATTGGACAATAAACTGAGTGTTGGAGTGCATTTGCTACTGAGTGTCGCTCATGCCTTCAATTGCTTTTAACACCTTATCCTTGAAGGTGGGGTCCCTCGAAGTTTGGGCAGATGCCTGCGGAGGTGGTGGTTGTTGGTAAGAAAAAGAGAGATAGGCTACGGGATTTAATGGGGTGTCCACGGCCTAGATTGTGGGGCAATAATATTGCCCAGTGACTATGATCGCCACGAGAAGTTAGGGTGATTCTTCCATCCCGGGTTATAGGTATTAGAAAAGGGATCATTACCCCGTCTAAGGTGCCCTGGTTATTGGCATATCCTTGAGCATCATAAACTTGCTCTTTCACAAATTTCAGAAATTGGTGAACAACTGGACAGTTGATGATATAATGGGCTGGACTACCAAATAAAGAGCAGGCCTCCTCAAAAGTAGGAGGCGGAATAGAAGTCGAGCCCATATTGAGAAATTTGTCAAGTTTCTCAAACAGTGTGTCTACTTTAAGAATGAGGTCATTAGAAGGATTAACCTCGTATACACCTCACGTCCTTGAAGAATTAGTGGTTGTTGGCTTATCATTGACAAAAGGAGGCATGATGTTGCGAAGTATCACTCATGGTCTCAAGAAGCTCCCATGCTTGAATAATCCGTGAAGGCCGGGAGTCTTAATTAAGGTGACCGACGACATCCTTGTTTGCAAAAGAATGAACACAGAAATTAGACACCAAACACAGTAAAAACAAAATAACTATCGATGATGAGCGCAAAGTGTACCTAAAACTCTAGGGACACGAGGGACCGGGCATTTGTCCTCACCAGGACCAACCTCAAAATTGCCGGTGACTTTGACCACTAGAGATCCATATCTCGGCCGACTTTGAAGGTGATGCCTCTTAGATTTGGCATTATGGGCGGTGGTATAGATGCCGAATATGTCGCAGAACTCAATATCTAGATCGTATAGCTCCTTCAGCCAAACGATCAACATGATTATCCTAAAAAAATTAATCAAAACCTAGAAGGGGGTGAGGTTGAGTTCGAAGAAGGCTTGACGGAGCCAAGGATGAGGGAACTGGACTCTCCTTTCAATAATGGCCATCATGGGAAGGTGGATGCAGTCAGGTTGGTAACTAGGCGCTTCGCTGAGCTCTAGGAGCAAAAAATGCATGTTGTCGGGAGCGCCGTATCTATTTCGGAATACTTGCCTATCAGCATGCGATACAAATCGAAGGGAGGAAAAGAGAAAAATGACCTCTCCCTTTCTTACTCCTTATATACTTTTGAAAGACAAAACATCAGGCGACACACGGGAAACAAAGCGACGTGAATTGCATATTGCTGGATGAGAGACACGTGGATGGATTTGGCGCATTTAGCATTAATGCCACTGAAATAACGCATGCGTAGATGAAACGATGGCTTGACGCATGACAAGTCTTCTAGTGACACATGTCCAAGTCGTTGAAGCTTATTATATTTGGTCGTGCAAGTTAGCCAGTCGCCAGTAGAGCCGACATCTGGTTGAGAGGCTATTGTGGGGGCTGAAATAAACAGGGCCGAACATCCTTCGAATGAGAATTAGACTGGGTGGAGGGATATGGGCAATGTCGGCAACGTAGGGCTTGGGCCAACATATTGACCGAACGGGCCTCATCTGGGAAGATCGGTGTAATGATAAAAGTCCGACTTCGGCACCAAGGGCTTTGGCCATTAGAATCGAATGGGTCTGATATGAGGAGGGCTTGGACTTAGCCAGGTGCTGACCCATTGGCATGTTGTTCGGCTAGGGCAGTAGGAATTTTCTGAAAGAAGCCTAATTATGAAAGTGTAGATTAAGGCAGCATCCAAGTTTGGGAATACTTCATGTTTGGAAAGTTACTTCACATGGAAAGGTTGAGATTTGGTATCAGCAAAAGAGGAAAAATTCCCTAAAGATTGGATTACCAAATATAGGGACTCGATGACTTATAAATATGAGATCATAAGCCATTAATTAGGTACGCAATCAATTACTGTGCAATCACTATTGTGCTTTGATCTCTCAAGTATTTTGACTTTAGTATCGGAGTGTCATCAGGTTGGAAATAATCAAATTGGTGCTAATTGACTCTTCACTGCGCAGGGTCTTGAAGCAATTCAAGTCAGAGATTATTCACACCCCCATAGTGCCGTAAGCATGGGCAATACGCTAGTATATTACAAATTGGAGTACTGAATATGAATAATAATGGGTTTTGCTATTAGGCGATGAATAATATATATATAAAGACAAACGATATCAATATCTATGCATATTCATGAAAATCAATATACTTTTTACACATTATATATTGACCGTTTAATGAGTGGTGATTAGTATCTTCCATAAGTTAATAATTAACTCTAAAGAAGATAAAATGACGAAAATCAAAATTAAAATGTAGTTACCCAGATTAAACTTTCAAAAACTATATATCATGCTGTAACATGTATTTTATACCTTTTAAATACCCAATAAACATTTTTATTTTTTAAATTATAATTCATATTTTAATTAATCTATTAGTAAAAAAATATAACTCCCAAGCACAATCTCAAACTTATAAAATTATTGTCAAACATCATCTGTAACTGATTAATAATTTTGTATTGTCAGTACCCTTACTGTTTTTCGCATTACGTTACGACACTCGCAGCAATGTTAATTTACGTTGTTACCCCTGATTAAGGAGGTGGTTTTATAGGTGGGGGACAGGGTGGGAGCATTTATGATTAATTAGGTGGTCTAATTAATAGGAATGGGTGAAAGTGGGACCAGCGTAATTACTTATGTATGGCCTGCCTGATGCATGCAGGTGTTATGAGTGTTAATATGCTGAAGTATAAGATGCGTGACATCTAACTATAAAGTTTATTTGGATCGAAGTATTTATTAAAATTTTTTATTTTTATATTAAATTTTTTTGTAATTTTTTATTTTTGATCAATTTTTTGTAATTTATTGGTTAATCTCGACAAGAATTTTTAGAAAAATTATAAATAATGGATCAAATTTGAAAAACATTTAGAAAAAATAAAAATAAATAAAAAAGAGTTTTTTTAATTTATTCTTAGTCTTTAGTGACATTTTTTAACTTTTGGACACAATTTTATATTTTTTAAACTTTTTTCATTAAGACAGATCAATAAATTACAAAATATTAAGGTCAAAATAACAAATAAAAAAATAAAAATAAAAAATAAATTATAATAAATTAGCTAGGCTAAATTGGGACATAATTATTCAAACGTGGAGATGGATACGGAAAAAATGCTCATCAGTAAACCCAAACTTTAAACACCTTTGTTACAAGATAACACAAATTTGCTTCTGCAGATGCACTAAATTAAACACCCGTTTACTTTGGCATCTTGTTCCATTACAATTTACTTTCAATATTAAATACAATTTGCGGTTAAGGTTTTTATTCATTTTGTGTTCAAATTCTACCAGAATTAAGCAAATAAATCGCCAAACCAAAAATGCCCAACTTGTTCACACTAAATAATAATTCATAAACTTTATTGCTTACATTTTGAATTTCTATTTTAAGTTTTTAAATTAGGAGTATTCTCTTTGATCATTTAAATGAATTGGAGGATCCAATTGAACTCTTTTTTGGGCCTATTTATATGATCAAGATCATTTATTTTTTATAATTCAAAGATGATTAAAGAATGTAAATAACTATGCTAAAAATTACATAAAATACAGACCGATGTGCATTTAAAAGGCATTTATCTTATAGATAAGATGGATCGTGATATTAGATCAAAGTCTATGTATCTCATTTGTTTTTTAGGAAAGATATATCAAGTGATATTTAATACATTTGATTTTTGAGGGAATTGTTGTCCTTGAAATGTTTTAAGAAAAAGTTTTGGAATACAGATGTTTCAGACAGATTCGGATACAAATATATCCGAATTTATTTAAATTTTAGCTAATTGAGTTACTATTAGATGTTAGATTGGAATTAAGAGGAAGAATGTGATGGGTGAGACTGCAATTCACATGCATGAAATGGTAGACAAGGAAATCCGGAGTTGGTATGTGTGGATTGAAAGTTAACATGTGAATCTAAGATTGTAGCAAAATCAAGATGGTGTGACCTTTCCAGATGAAAAGTACTTATGCACACGGCCCACACCTCCGATTTTACCCTCTCAAAAAGATACGTTTCAAATCCATCCAAAAACAAAAAAAAGGAAAATATATAGATGAAGGATAAGTTTCATATGATACGACACTAGTTCTAAATCAATAATTAGACTCAAAGGACTGGAATTCCTTTACAGTTCTTTAATTAACTAAATTGCTTGTTTTTAATTTTCCTTCTTAAACTACATTAATTTGAGTTTGCTAAACAAACGTTTATAAAACCGTATTTAGCTACCACTCTTTTCTTCATAGGCATAGGAGATAAAGAGTAAAATTATAACTACGTAAAAAAAAAAAATACATTTTTTGACTACACATTTTAAAGGTACACCTAGTCATACAAACTAAACAATAGGTTTATAATTTAGCATGGCGCTCTTTTTACTTAAACATAAAGTTATTGTTCATCTTATATAATTAAGAGCAAATATGTGATTGTTACACTCGCTTTTATATACTCGTGTTTAGCAAAAGTGAGTTAACATAAATTAAAAATAGGGGCACTCGTAGTTTGGTTCTTTTTTTTAAAATTTCTTACTTATTCTGATTTTTAAATTGGCCCAATTTCAGCACTACATCCCTCAAAAAGGGAGATACACTTAGTGCATTTTATATCAGTTTCATCCCCTCCTAACTGAGAGTACAGAAAGTCGATTTGCAAAACACAACGACGAACATAATTTGCCAAAATAAAATGAAAGTGTAATCAGAGCTGTAAATATACGTTATTCTTCTTGATTTGCACTTTAATTTCACCAGTTACACTTTCCTTCAGTTGGTGATAATTTTGCAGGTTTGATGATTAATTTGGTAATGTCGATGGTAAATTTGCAGTTCATTTCTACAACTGATGATAAATTGCAGGTCTAATAGTTAATTCGGTATGGTCAATCGTATAT
>JABCMJ010056935.1:0-12839 GCA_014822125.1 Arbutus unedo
TATTTGTTTTGATTTATTATTATATTTTCACTATCATGCAAAGATGAAACTACAGCAGATAACATTATCTGTTAATATATTGTGCATAAATACATAAGACAATTTACAACAGATAATATTATCTATTTATTATTGTATATATGCAGAGATATATAGATTGTAAGGACGCAAATTATATTTTAACTTATTTTTCATATTTTTTATTTTTAAAAATTTTTTGAACATAATTTTTTATTTTTTTAAAATTTTTTATCGAGACGTACCATTAATCAATAAAAAAATAAATGCAAAATAACAAGTTACAAAAAAAATTGTATACTAAAAGGTCGTAAGGCATAAATTATGTTTTAACTTATTTTTCATATTTTTTTAACTTTTGAACACAATTTTTTAAATTTCTTATCAAGACAAACCAATAATAAATGAAAAAATAAATACAAAATAAAAAGTTACAAAAAAATTAGTATACCAAAAGGTGGTGAAAACTTTAAGATTTGTTAAAATTTAATAAATTTGTAATAAAAATAATTTTGTCAACTAAATGACCTAACCTATTAACATTTTTAAAAGAGTGAATCCTAACTATTTATGCTTTTAAAATAGGGGATCATAACTCAACGAACAAATTAGACAAGACTTCATGAGTTAATTAACCCCAAATTTTGAGTTTTAACTAATTTTCCCTATATCTTATTAACAAAAATTTAATAAATGAAAAAATAAATACAAAATAAAAAGTTACAAAAAAATTAGTGTACCAAAAGGTGGTGAGAACTTTAAGATTTGTTAAAATTTAATAAATTTGTAATAAAGATAATTTTGTCAACTAAATGACCTAACCTATTAATATTTTTAAAAGAGTGAATCCTAACTATTTATACTTTTAAAATAAGGGATCATAACTCAACGAACAAATTAGACAAGACTTTATGAGTTAATTAACCCCAGATTTTGAGTTTTAACTAATTTTCCGTATATCTTATTAACAAAAATTTAAAATCTTAAATTTTGACCCTATTGATTCAAAATTATGATCTTAATTTCACATCTTTTATCAAGAGATTTATTATGTTAAATTAATCCTACTGATTTAAAATTACGAGTCCGTCCCTTCTTAACATCACGGAATGATCATAGGGAAGTAGAAACAAACATTGATTATAGATTCATTATTGCGTTGAAAAGCAATCGAAAAGCATAATCATGGTTTGTTCTAACACATATGCATGAGCGCATGTCATCTTCAGTGAACAGATATTGACACCCACCACTCAACAACCTCATGGGTACAATTAAATGTCCAATTTGGAGACTTTTATTGAGAAATATATGATATTAGAAGACAAGGACATCTTCGGGTAGAAAAACCAGTATGGATGGGTAATTAAGGAATTGAAAAATGCCCTGAAAAGGACATGGGACCAACCTGAAATTCAATTTTCAAAGCAAAACAATGAATTTTTTGCTTCCACGGATAGCAAAACCGGAGGCTTGTAATGTGTATATTTCTGAAAATAGCAAACCCGAGACTTGTCATCCATATTTCTAGAAACAGAATCTGCATTGCTTTACTCCCAAAAACAAAAGGTCTGGACTACCATCCCAAAAAAAAAAATCAAAAAATTAGTGAAAAGTACAAATTTAAGATTAATTAATCCATTAAATCCTGATTATTTTATTTGTTGAGTTAGGATATACTATTTTAAAAATACTAATAATTAGGGTCTACTTTTTTAAAAATATTAATAAGTTAGGTCTTTTGATTGACAAAATTACCTTTATTACAAAGTTACTAACTTTTAATAAAAATTGAAGTTCTCACAACCTTTTCGTACACTAATATTTTTATAACTTTTTATTTTGCATCAATTTTTTATTTATTATTAGTTTGTGTTGATAAAAAATATTAAAAAAATTAAAAATTATGTTTAAAAATATTAAAATATCAGAAAATATGAAAAATAAGTTAAAAAATATGATATGTGTCCTCACAACCTTTTGGTACATTAATTTTTAAAATAAGTTAAAAGATGATTTGTGCCCCACAATCTTTTGATACACTAATTTTTTTGTAACTTTTAATTTTGTACTGATTATTGACTCGTTTCAATAAGAAATTTAAAAAATTTAAAAATTATCTCTAAAAATTAAAATATATAAAATATAAAAATTAAAACTCTTGAAACACACACAATGTGACAGTAAGCAGAGAGACATAATGTGAGTAAAAGATTGAACTATAGAACAACTAGAGCAGAACTAATATCCGACCTAAAACTCTTGAACTATAGAAGGGGTCTGGCGCACTGAAACATAAAAGTAGCTATAAAACCTTTTTGACCATCTCCTTTGTCGTCTCTTACATCAGAACTTCTTCTGTTTTTTTCTATCGAAAAATCATTAGCTCCAAAAAATAAATTGCAATAAAATCGAGAAACTTCAGTAGAGTTAATAATTGTAGACCCTGGAGAAGATTACTTTCATTTCATCCCACCCGATAAAAACAACCAATGAACTGTAAGGCCGATTCTCAATCAAATGCTCTCTTCTCTTTCAACCCGTGAACCTATTCCATACCAAGATCAAATCAATCAAGTCACTCATAGAGAGTGCACTCGAGTAGACAATTAATGGTACCAAAACAGAATCATTATCACAAAGAGGTATTGTGCTAACGAAACACCTAACAAGAATGATTACCCGGAGGGAAAACACCCAACAAGAATCTGTACATTCACGACAATCAAACAACCCCTCCGCATGGAATACAGGCACCATCAACCAATAGAACAACTGTGGACAACCAAGAGATCAACTTTGTAATCTTAAATCCAAAGCAGAAAAGCCCCAAGATGCTGGATGTTGATACTTACGAAATTAGGTAACTCAGAAATGACTCGGTTATGATTCTCCAGAAAAACTACAATAGAACCTGAAATAGTTCTCGATCATCCACATTAACAAATACAAAACACAAACTAAAATAGAGTATCACATCACTAGTCACATACGGCTTTCTTTTTTGGCTCAACAGAGCTAATATTTGCTGCCAATCTCACTTGAACTCAAACGTCGGAGGGCTTGGAGAGTCAAAGCTCTCCAAGACCTGTGTCTTGCTTCCACTGCTCGTATCTGTTTCCTGCTTCTTCCCACCACCAAAAATGCCACCAAACCAAGAAGAAGAAGAAGATGGTGCAGATGAAGATGATGAAGATCCATCGCCCAAACCCCCTAGGGAAACTGGAGCTTGACCAGGCAATTGTCCCATTGGTAATCCAGGCACACCAGGCACATTAGGTAGTGGCTCTTCCATCACTGGAATATTCTGTTGCGCGCTCATTACTTTATTCAACATGATCCCAGCTCCTTCAATCAAAGCAAGCAACACCCCACCAAAAGCAGCCGATCTTGAGGCAGCACCTAAACCCTGACGCATCTGAAGGAAACCTCCGGTGGCAGCACCAGCGATGATCGAGTTCCAAGGATCTTCCTTCTGGCGGAGATAGACCATGGTGCAGTCAAACGTGGAGAAAAGTCCGCCCCAGACGGCAAAACTGCCACCCACACGAGGTGCGTTCATGCGCACAGCTTGGGTTCCTCCAATTAGACGCTCACCTTTGGGGGAATTGTAGATGCCTTTGAGAAAGTGGAATGCTGCACCTCCAACAGCACCCATGCCAAACGCACCACCGACGTCATCAAGTATACGGTCTGGACAAGGTTCACGAGAGGTCTCTGGGGTCCCCATGAATCAAATGTAAACTGAGGAGAAGCTAATGAGTGAGGAAGGGAGAGGATTAAGGAACTGGGAGAAAAATTTGGCAGACAAGGATAGGAAATCAGGGGCTAGTGCAGCTAATTCTTTGCGTGCACTTTTCATGCAACTGGATAGAAATGTTAGGAACTGAGCTACATTCCCTGCATTAAAGAGGTAGGGCTAAAAAGCGATGCAAGATACATAATCTTACGTTGCTTGTATTTTGAAATACTACGTCTATGTGAGAAAAGCATCACAACGATGTCCAAAGCTTGTCAACTGTGAAGGAACAATCTCGAATAGACCAAGAAGTATTTAACACGTTTGCTAATTCCAAGGACCCCAAGTTGATAGTTTGTCTAATGGCATTCCCTTCCTTATCAATACAAGAGAGGAGATACCCAGTATAGCCCCGTTGGAAATAACATTCCATGCTTTAATCAAGGAAACTTTGTTTCGAGACATGTCATCTAATTCTAAGGTAGAACTTGTCTTAAAAACATTGTTTCTTTTCACACATTACAAGCGTTCACAAAAAAAACTCCACCGAAAGAAACAGGAGTATATTGTTGCTCAAAGTAAAAGCATTATAATATCCTACGCACCCTACGCCTACCTTATTATTAAGCTTCTGATCCTGTTTCATGACAAAACTATGCTAACGACAAAAACATCTCCCTCCTTCAAAAATCCATACAGGAGATGAAATACTTCACTTGCAAACTTAAGGTAACCTGGAAATTCCACCAGTTAGCAAATTCTATAAAGATGCATTTTTTAAGGCGTTTTGTTTCCAGACTCACTTAGAGAAAAGGCAAGCATAAAAACAGGGAAAAATCTGTGTATAAAATGAACTACATCCTTTTGCTTTGAGATGCAATGCATCCAGTGAGAAACTAAAACCAAATTCGAAAATCAAGAAGACATCTATTGAAATCAGACTCGAGCTTTTTAAACCGCTCTATACAACCATATATCTGCAATCCTGTTTATACCTCACAATACGAGGGCAATCCTCTATCACTCAGCAATGTAAACAGTGAAATTCAAAAGTAAATATATACTAAATGAGGTAAAAGCATATTCCCTAGTCTCTTCGTCCTCAATTGTTGGTCCTTTTTGGGGATTGGTGCCAACATTCGGAGGAAAAAAATAATATATATTCTAAAGTTCTCAGTTAGAACTTTTGATTGTTGTGAAAAAGTTCAAAACATATTCACGAGAATAAAATACTTTTTTATCCTAAAGTTGGCACAACTCACCAGAAACGACTATCAATTGGGAACAAAGGGAGTGTATTTTATATTGCATACAAAAATGTTATACATGCTGACATAAAGTATATATTAAGCAAATCATGTTCCACGTAATAGGCCAAGGAAAGGAAAACATGATAGAGAAAATGATATGAAATATGCATGCAAATACCATGCTTAGGACTTGCTAGGTTGCTAATATCTTGCATAGTTTGATATCTGCGCTAGCTGGATTCATAGATAATACTTTAAAGCTCTTCATCTCATTCTGACATAAATGAGGAATCCCAAATGGGAACGGGAAGCAATCCCGGGATTCCAAAGCTCTTTTCTTTCTACTTCTTAGCCATTTTTGTCTTTTATTCCACAAATTCGTTCAAGAAAGGTTTCAGAAGATATTGAACGTAAATGAGAAGATTGGTTGCGGAGAAAAACAAAGACAGATTCATATTAAAAACCAATAAGCTCACCAAATCAGGAAGTATTTCAGTTTGTATGAACTTGACTACGAGTTGAGACTTAAGAGCTTGAAGAACCGAAGCTAATGAGAACGTAAATGTTCATAATTCATAAACAAATCTTCATATTGAAATTCTTTTGTGTCTGCGTGAAGGGATTTGCACCATAACTTTCAATCTAGTTCCGTGTCTTTGTTAAATCATATGCGGCACATGTTCCGCCATTTCCATCTCCAGCCCCGTTCCTAGTCTGATTATCACACAAATGGGTTAAATTTACACCTGAAACCCAAAAAAAATGTTAAAATCAGTCCATAACTATTTAGGTGGTTACAGTCTTACAGATATGTTTGTGATAGCCTGTGGAATCTAGAGATTCTTGCATCTCGGAAGGTGCTAGTGTGCTAAATACAGATTTTGAAGCTGCTTAAAAGCTGATTCTGAGAAGCTTTAATTTTGATGTTTGGAATTCTGATTTTCATGATAAGCTTTTAGAAATCTAAAAGTTTTGACAAACACCCTCTAAACCACCTCATAAAGTTCCACTTGCATCCAATTCATGCCAGATCCACCCCCTTCCACATCTATCAACACTACCCATTCCTCTAACATATTCGGCATTCCTTCAACTTGCCAACATATTCGGACAACACAGCATAGCTAACCCCTATTGTCATTTCATTTCAATAAATTAACTTGTACAACAATGAACAAATAGCCAGTACCAGCCGCATAATCTCCGCATCAATACTAATAAACCAGCAAGGCGTTTCGTAACAGAAAAAAAAATAGTGCATATGAACACTCCAAGTTTAGCGCAAATTTTACTGGCTTTCATAAAGGACAATATTCACCCTTTTATCAACCATATAATAGCTAAAATAAGCTGAATATGTAAAGCATAACTTCTCTTCACCATTTGATATCTAAAGAAAGATACCACCCAAAAAATAAACGAACGAACATCTAGAGAACAATCAGCATGACCTATTCTCAGATGCCTATATTGTCTTTACCTAAAATCGAACGACACACACACTGAGAGAGAGAGAGAGAGAGAGGTACCTGCGGTATCGTCGCCGGCGAGCTTTATTCGGCTTGAAGATTTTTTAGGGCTGGTTCTGGTTCTTATTCTGACGCAGCTATATATATTCTTGGGACAATTACATAGAAAACCCAAGAACTTTACCAGTGCCACGAATTACTCCCTATATTTGTACTTTGTTCAGTTTAAGCCCTGAGATTATTCACTTAAGAACAAAGCCAAACCTCAATATATCCTACACAATTTCTCCGTAACTTAACTTATGTCACGGGTCAAATTCCGTCACTATGTGCGGCATGCAAGATATAACCCTAATTGGAACTTGTTGTTAGACTAGTGTAATAGCTGCATGGTTTCTTGTACCCATGGTACTTGTGTTTATGGTTGGTTATTCAATAGCATTTTGTAGATTTATAGATAAGTTATCATATATTGAGCAAAAGTTAAGTTTCATAGTGACAGTGCCATGCTACAGAAGCAGTTATTTATGCACAAAGTCTCTTAAAGAATTTTTAATTAAAAAGAACACTATCCAAAAAAGGATGTATCACAGTCAGCAACTATTCATATCTATAGGTTGATGATATGTTTCTTCAATGGTAATTGCTGGAGCGTTATTCCCCAACTAAATGTCATCATGTAAGGATTCAATTTACGGATACGTTAATAAAATAATAAAATAATTTCAAAATATTTATGGTTTTATTACTAAAGAAAAAGTACAAATCAGTTTAATATATTCTCTAGATTAGATGATTCAATTTGACAAAAGTATAATATATTTCAAAATACTATTTCAAAAAGTGAAATACAAAACATCTACTTTATGTAATTAAGTCTCGAAGAAGTCTCCAATCCAGGGCGTTGTTATCGGCCCGATATCCCAAGGCTGCTTTATCGTCTTCAGTATCTGACATGAAACGCCAAGAGACAAGAAAATATACACAATGATTTATGAGACTCAATAAATTACCTTACTCTTAAATTTCTCTTTGATGCTTGAGATGATAAGATAAAATATGCATGATATAAAATGGATTCAAGAAGGCTGTAGTGAACTTTCCTGTAGTGCGGGCAAAACGACATAGAAATGTCCTTGTTTTACCTGCACCACACATGCACTACAGGAAAGTGCACTACAGCTCCCCCAAATCCATATAAAATGCGTAGTTTATACGGAAATAGTAATACATAAATAAAAGAAATAAAGTATTGGGAAGTAACATTCAAAGCTAAGTCTGCTAATCAAAATCTCATCTTTCATTGGTCGTTCTCAAGTACTATCAAAGTTTCAGATGTTACATAAGTTCTCGACTTAATCATAATTTGTAAGAATGAGCACATGTCACTTAATTCCATTTATAAATCTCGTTATGGTGCTTCCGTAGGATAATGATCCTGACTGTCATGCTAACCGTGCTCTCTAATCGCCGCTCTCAATCGTCATATTCCCATATGACATGTTTCCAAATACTATGTTTCCGAACATTTATGTTGAAAATCAAGCCAAAATGCTTGGGATCTTCTTTATCATATTTAGTTTATTGTGTTAGCTTTTTTAAATGTATTATATTTATTCTTATTTCTTAGTTGACTGGATTGGATTGTCTAGTTTTTCAATTTCTGTGATTACATTCCTTTCTTATATTGTTTCTTTAGTTATAATATTTCATTTCTTCACTTTATTTCTCATTATATAAGGGATGGTTGTATCTTTCATAATAAAAAAAGAAGAATCACAGGTTAAATCTAGATTCCTCCATTTTTTTAGTCTTCAAATTTTGCATGGTACCACAGCCAAGGCTAAGATCTATTTGATTTTAGTTAACTGACAAACGACCTAAGCCTTTTGCCGTCTACCGGGCCACTACTTGTTTTGTTAATATTCATCAACATTGATTAATAGTTCTGTTTCACCATTACCAAACCGCCACTGTTCAGACCTTCCTAGTCATTCAAAATTTTCACGTTCACTACCAAAATGCTCGGAATCTCTTCACGAATCCAACACCACCAACGACGAAGTCAAAAAGTCAACCATGTGCCACCTTCATTCGTCTTCATCATCGAGTTTTTTCCTACTCACTATCTCTTCATCATCGAGTTTTTCCTTCTCATTATTTCTTCATCATCGAGTTTTTCCTACTCATTATCTCTTCATCATCTAAATCTTCATAACCAAATACGGTCCAGCCTCCGATATGTCTACAAAAAGAGATTATTTCTCATCTTTCTCTTCTGACATCATCTTTTATTCATCATCTTCTATGGAAGCCAACCATGTCATTAGTTCCAGGTGGCTCACAGAGGATTTGGATTCAGAAAAGACAATCGGCAATGTTGAGGAATGCTCCTGACTCTCTACATCCTTAAGGAGCGTCACTATGCATAAGAACAACCTCAAACGGCTAATATTCTCACAAAAGCTCTCGCCACATGCCAACACTAAAGTACTCCCTACACGACATGTAAAGACCCAAATTTTTTTAAAAATATTTAAACTTTGAATAATTAATTAAATACCATATAAATAAAAAATTCACATTCATTTCAAATATTTGTTTTCAAGTTTCGTAATTACTCTAATTATGTGTATATCCTATGCGCTTCATGAACATATGTATTGTAATCTCGTACATGCATGGTGTGTGTGTACATTGCATGCATACATTATAAGCATAGGTTACACACACACACACTGTTATACTGCATACATTATAAGCATAGGTTGCACACACACACACATGTATATGTATATCAGTATATGTATATGTATGTATCTATGTGGTAGACAAAAACACACACACACACACACTTTTTTTATTCTTTCTCTTTATCTGTTTAATTAATCCACACGTCATCACCCACCTTCTTTCCTTTTTTTTTCTAGCCGAACACCAACACACGCATATGTGTACATACACACACACATCTCATCCCCACCTTCCCTCACTTTTCCTCTTTTAAATCAGCCAACCCATCTCCCTCACTCACCCCGTCCCCTCCCCTCTTTTCCAGAACCACCCCCTTCTATATACTACCCACACACACACACACACACACACACATATATATATAGGACCCATCCACACTTCTTCTCCCATTTTTATTTCTTCCTTCCATTTTTGGCAGAGAGAGAGAGAGAGAGAGCACCGAGAAGAGAAGAGGAAGAAGAAAAGAAGAGAAGAAAAGAAGGAAGGAGGAAAAGTTTTCTAGCCAAAGTCCCGCCGCACTGAACCACCACCAAACCCACTCGAATCCTCTGCCAAAAACTTTGAAACCATGTGAGTTTTCCTCACTCGAGTCCTAATATATGTTTTGGAGGATTTCCGAGACTCCACAGAGTTTCCACAGAAGAAACGGGTAGCGAATTGAATTCGGAAAAAAATTTCGGCTGTCGAAGCGGTTAGCTGGCTGGCCGACCGGAGGAGCTGCCGGCTAGTTGGTGGTCCACTGTGTAATTGGTTTGCTTTGGTTTTGGATTGATTTATTACATTTAGCCCCCTATCAAGTTATTACTTGATTTGTATACTTACATATTTTTAAAACCATGATATAATCCCTACTGCAAATAATTACGAATCTGCCCCTTTTTTACATAATTACAAATCTGCCCTTTTACTAAATCATTTGCTATGGAACTTGGTTCTTGACGTGTTTGATGGATGAATATTGGAGCACTAGTTTTATTTTTGTTTTCTGTTCGAAGCTACCTCCTATGTGCATTAATCTGGTGATTTTCTCTTGGTATGCGCGATTTTTTGGTGTCAACCATAGTGAGGTATGGAAATCTATTTGCCACACAACATGCTTGGAACACATGTAACTCCTTTTAAAATAAGCTCATTAAATTACAATTATCATTGCTATCTTTTTTTATTTGTGTGAAAGAGCTCACATAGATCACATTGCTTTCATGGTAAGTAGAAACGAGTCTTTCTAAGTAGGAAAAAAGCAGAATGATTCTTGAGTGCATACATCAAAAGTAAAATGATTCTATGATAGAGGGAGTTCTTCAAACAAAATACACCATGGTGTTACTTATAGAAAGAGCTTTAAATAGTTCTAAATGCATACTACAGTCTAAATCCACAATAAGAATGCATAGGTAAAAAATTGGCAAGATTAATGAATGCAAATGATGTTGAAGGATGCAGGGGGAAATATGTCAATTGACAACAGATTTTGGTGGAACACCCAAAGAAAAGGAATGACTACAGTTGAACTTGAAAGAGCTAGCAGAAATGATGCCACTTGGTAAAGGTATGTGGTGGAACACGTAAGCATTGAAAAATGGTGAAAGAAATGTTTGTTAGTGTTCTTCAAGTGCTAACATGCAGCAAAACATAGATCCAAACCTACGATATGTCTAGAAATGAAGAAAACATGAAGTTGGAATAGGTTTGTCTGCCATTGTAGTTTGTACCATACCAACAGCTATTGCTTGGTGAATATAGGTGACCAGTATTAAGTGTACAGAACATCCATAGCATCCATGTTACTTAAAATAATTATGTGTTTAGGCCTCATGCAAAACAGTAGTTATTGAAGAATTTGCCTTGGAGGGTCCATTTTTCCCATAATCATAATGGAAAACAAAGTTATTAACTTGGCTGACATGATTGGACAAGAGAGAATGAACTCAAGAGTGTATCTACTTTTAACTACGTCTTTGTGAATGAGTTTCTTAATAGATCATGCACGTCTTTTCAAGTCCATGATCTAGTTAGAATAAAACATCTGGTTTGCAACTATTTCATTATTGGATTCTCAGTTTAGTTTTCCATAGCTGATGAACAGAGGTTGCAAGCAACTTGAAACTAACTAAAGTATGCTATCATATCATATATTCCAAATCCATCATCAATCAAGTGCAAGAACTTTAGATAATACTTCATGAAATTCATGCCAAAAAGATGTCTCTCAATGAGTCTTTCCAAGTGGCGGCAATCATTGAAAAATTGTCACCATCTTAGAGGAATTTCAAAAATTACTTAAAAGCACAAATGTAAAGAGATGTCCTTGCAAGATATGATTGTACAACTCAAAATTGAGAAGGATAACCGCATCGGGAGAAAAGGGAAAATTAGGTGTTCTATTTCAAGGTCAAGGCAAATGTGGTTGAACAAGGACATGGGCAGAAAGGAAAAAAATACAAACAACTTAGGAAAAATGCAAATGGTGGCAACTCCAAGAAATTCAATGGCTAGTGTTTTGTTTGTGACAAGCCAAACCATCGAGCAAGGGATTACAGGAATAGCAAGAATGAAGGAAATGCTAGCAAAAAGCCAATATGTGCACAAGCTAACGTAACCGAAGTGGAAAGTTTGTCTCAAGACATGTTTGAGATCAATTTGTTAGCAGTTGTGTCAGAAGTCAATCTGATGGGATCTGACTCCAAGAAATGATGGATAGACACTGGTGCTACACACCATATCTGTTCTGACAAGCCGATGTTCATCACCTATAATTCAGCAACAATGGAGGAACAACTTTACATGGGTAACTCTTCGACTGCATGGGTTGAAGGATAAGGCAAAGTTGTGCTAAAATTGACTTCGGACAAAGAGCTTATGCTTAACAATATGTTACATATGCCTAAAAATTGCAAGAATTTAGTATCAGGATTTTTGTTAAGTAAGAATGATTTTAAGTTAGTGTTTTGTTTCCAACAAGTTTGTACTTTGTAAGAATGTAATGTATGTCGGAAAAGCATATCTTAGCGATGACCTTTTTAAGATGAATATACTCACAATTGTTCCAAAAATCAATAAAATCACGTCTTCTGCTTACCTATTTGAATCTTCTTTTATGTAGCATGGTAGATTAGAACATGTAAATCATGCTTCCATATGCAAATTAATTAACATGAATTACTTTCCAAACTCTAGTGTAGATTCAAAAGACAAATGTAAATTGTGTGTAGATGCTAAGTTAACTAAGCCATCTTTTTAGTTAGTGCAGAAAAGTACTGATCAACCTTTAGAACTAATCTATTTAGATATTTATGATTTGAAATTTGTTCAAACATGTGGAGGCAAGAAATACTTCATAACTTTATAGATGATTGCACTGGATATTACTATATTTATTTATTGAAAAGTAAAGATGAAGTAATGAAAAAGTTCATTCATTATAAAAGTGAAGTTGAGAATCAACTTGGAAGTGATAAGGGTGGTGAATATGAATCACCTTTTGGTGATTTTGTTCTCAACATGGTATAATTCACCAAATCTCAACTCTATATACTCCACAAAAAAATAAAGTTGCAGAATGGAAAAATAGAACTTTAAAAGAAATTATGAACGCTATGCTAATAAGTT